>MCJB01048912.1:0-44064 GCA_002018475.1 Nicotiana obtusifolia
AACCCCCCACCCTCGCGCCAAAAGTTTTTTTAAAAATATTTTCGGTGCTGGTTTTTTTATTTTTTCGGTTTACAGGTTCAAAATTTTATGAGTTCCAAAGTTATGAGTTCTGAGGTTTATGTATTTGAAAGTTTGCGGTTTTAGAAATTATAGAGTTTACAGGTTCGAAAAAGTTTGCGGGTTCGAAAATTTAGCGGTTCAGAAGTTTATCAAATTTATGGGTTAAGAAGGTTGTTGGTATCCTGAAGTTTTGAGCTGCTAATTTAAAAATTCAGGACTAAGTGTGCTGAATTATTAAACCACTAATTTAAAAATCAGGATATAAGATTCGAACTTTTGGACATAATTTTCGAATTTAAGACACGATGTCCTAAATTTTGAACTTTGACGTTTTAACTCTAGGACGTCGTGTTCTAAAGTTTGAGTGAAATTGGCTAATCTTTATATACATTGTAAACTGTGAATATATTTTAAACAACATGCTTAAAAGTGACTACCTGGTGTCATTTCCATTGTAATAGCACAAATTTGAATACAATGACCTCTTATATAATCCTTGTCGAACCTATTTGAGACTTCTCTATTTTGTTGTTTACAGAGGCAGATCCCGGATTTGAAGATTGTGGGAGTACTTTTGCACTTAAATTAAATCTGTTTCGTATATAAGGTTTCACTACTATACAGAGGCAAATTTATGATTTGAAGGAGGCGGGCCACATGAGCGGACTGCTCAACCGGTGCCCCCATAAGATTTTTGATTAACGATTCCCGACAATATATACATACATACATACATACATATATATATATATATATATATATATATAAATATTTGTCGAACTTTTCGAGTATTGGTGACCGCTCTCTTTACAATATGGGTCCGCCTTTGATTGTTTTCTATCTAAGAAGAATTATTGATGTGAATTAATTAATTTTCATATAAGTCCGTGTAAATAATGTGTTACTAAATACAATAGTCAAGTGCATGCAATATGTTTGGCACAAGATAACAACTTTTTAAATGTAATCTGGATGTAACATGATATTTCCCTTGTTTTTAGGGACGGAGGCACAAGTCAATCTACGGGTTCGCTGAACTCAGTAGATTTTGTTCAAACAGTGTATTTAGTATTTTGAATTCATGAAATATGTATAAATATTAAATTTAGAATCCAGTCATGAACACTTGAAATCGTAATTTTAAATCAAAATCCATAAGATTGAAATCGTGGCTCTACCTCTGCTTGTTTTGGATCATAGTATCAGAAACTACTTGTATATACATCCAAAAATAAGGATAAGGTTTTAATGTGAACACAAGACTTCGCGTAAACTCGATCCAAATCCCAATATTTATTATCAGCTTAATTAAATAAGTTAATCCTTAATCGCACATTCATACTCAATCTCAATAAAATTACTGTTTCCCCCTTAAATTAAGCCCATCCTTCGCCGTTAATCCATTCTTCCATTTGCATACGGAATCTGAAGCAATAATTGACAAATATATATTTGTTGTATAATCTTTTGGAAGTAAGCAAGGATTAAGAGTGAAGGAAATAAAAGGAGATAAGATCAATAGATTCAATTTTTACAACTAATACGTAGTTGACAAATAATCGTCGACCTTATTCATTTTTCTAAATTTATTTTAAAAATTAAAATTTTCATGTCGCCGAATAACAAGCTGACTTTTTATATCCAAATTCGTTGTAAATTATTAATTATTTAGAAAAACAAAATATTCTTTTATATCAGAAAGAGCTTGAACAATGGATCTTGCACACCTGAGATATTAATTAATTGTGTAAGTTTATAAGTTTAGTAACATTCCATCTATCCCTTTTACGTGTTATCATTCGAATTTACAAAATAAATTTTTTATATATTTGAAAAGAATATAAAAAAATATTATTAATCATAATAATTATTAATTCAAACTATTAAAAAACATATAAAACTTACGTTTAATAAAAATTTATTTGATTCTCGAAATTCAAACACAACGAATTAGGACGTAAGGAGTATATTAAGTGGGCCAACTGGTGGGTGGGGACTCTATTATTGTGAAAATATTAATTAAGTCTCAAGTCTCAAATTAAGTCAACGGGTGCGAGTTATTACAAGTTGGTAGGCTGCAAGAATTTCAATAGTCTGTCCTTTTCCAAAGTAGGAGTTTTCATGTTGCTTTCAATTATTAAAAGTAGTTTTTCTTTTTTATATTTTACATTTGTCATGTGACAGTTGTACATTTGCCTTTTAAGTCAACTCTAATAGTCAATAAAATTTTACAAAAACTTTATACGGCTCTCATTTGAATTGCGTCCGACATTTTCTTAAAAAAGCTTGTTCACATGTATCAATTAAACAGGTTATATATGGGAGCAGAGCAAGAGTACAAATTACGGGTTCCGCTGAACCTAATAGTTTTAATCTAAATTATATACTAGTTTTAAAAAATTTATTAAATACGTACTAATTATTAATTTAGAATTCAGTAACTTAAACGGACTAGAATTCCGAACTCATAAATTTTAAATTTTCGCTACGCCTTTATATATATATATATATATATATATATATATATATATATATATATATATATATATATATATATATATATATATATATATATATATATATATATTTTTTTTTAATTATTTTTTTTATTTTTTTATGTTTTGCTAGCAAATATTTTTATTTTTGGCCAACCAGTTAAATGTGTAACTTTTTTATTTTTAATTAATGATACCAGGTAGCCCATATTAACTTTTTTAACCTAAAAATTTGGTAATATGCAGCCACCATAAAAGTAGCTTCATATATTTTCTATTCTCTCTATTAACCTTTTCTATTTGAATTTCTTTCAATTTCTCTATGGTAATCATTCGAGCTGACAAAATTAGAAATATTATCCGTGAACGTATTGAACAATATAATAGAGAAGTGAAGATTGTAAATATTGATACCATACTTCAAGTAAGCGACCCAGACAGCTAAGTTGGCATAGAAAAACTGATGCGCCCTGAAAAATCCTTCTCTATACAAGTTCTCGAACGAGGTTACTTTGATAGACTATAAACCCTTTTTAGGTTGAAATTTCTTTTTCTTCTTCTTCCTCAAGATTTGGTCGCCATGCCTACATATGTTTTGGGAGTTTTTTTTTTTTTTTTTTTTTTTTTTTAAGTTTCTAAGTGATTTGTTGAAATTTTTATTAGTCTCTCTTCTTCAAACTTTGGCTATGCATTCTAAATTGGGTTAAATTTTCTCAATTTTTGGAATCATTATTGAAATCTTCACTGTTTTTTCTTCTCTTTCAAGAGATTTGGTCGTTGCATTATAAATTGAGTGTTCGTTTAAAAAAAACAAAATTCTAGAAATTATTATTGATAACGGATAAAAGGTATTCATAAAGAAAGTGAACGTTGATATACATGGATATATACTGTTATATATAGGAATATGCATGGTTATACATGTGCTATTTATTATAAGTGTAACAAGGGATACACATAACATATATTGACATACATGCAGATAAACAAATTATTGCTATGAAATCCTTTGATGTAGGACTGCCCCGACATATAAACAGACGTGACCATTTTACGATTTAATTCGATAAGTCTTCGATGTTGATTTTGACTTGGATTTGCTAGTTGATATTGAGCTCCGACAATCCTATCTACATCTTTAATTTTCACTACCACAATTTGAAAAAAATCTTCAAGTGAAGAATCCAATGAATTACATCTAGTGTATATCACCTAATATATCAGTGTATATCTCTTTATCTCTTGTATATCATGCATATTGATAAACATGCCTATGTATGTCAATGAAAATCTTGTGTGTATGTATATCAATAAAAATCTTGTGTTGAATACACTGTTATATAACAGCCGAAACTCATATTGGTGATTGTTTGGGATTTTTAGACGATATGAATTTTAGAAAAGAATTAAGCGTGAAATTAGGAATTGAATATACAACGGAAAAAGACTTAGACTACCACTATCAATTGCTAAATGGTTTATAGATACCCTCCATCATTTATTCATTCAAAATAATACATGACGTTAATTCTATTAATAAAATTTACCCTCATGTCTAACGGCAAAATCAGTGGGCCTTCAATTTAATGACGTGATATTTTTTTACTGGGTCATGTGACAATCTCAGATTGGGGCATTTGCATCTATGGGTCACCCGCTTTGCACAAAAAATTACAAGTGTACCCACATTTCGGGTAACTTCAGACATACGAGCCTGAGTAGCAAAAATTTATGTCTGAAGTTTGTAACTTCAGAATTTTTTGCCTGAAGTGTAGCCTTATCAAAGCAAAACTTCAGATATTTTTACCTAAAGTTTGGCCTGACTTGCAAAGACAATCAGGCAAACTTCAGTTCATAGTGCAAGGGCAAACTTCAGTTCAATTGTGTATGTCTGAAATTTGAACTTGAGAATTTTTTTGCCAGATGTGTGGCCTTATTAAAGCAAAACTTCAAAATATTTTCACCTAAAGTTTGGCCTAACTTGCAAAAGTAATCGAGAAAACTTCACTTCATAGTGCAGTTTTAAATAAATTCGTCTGAAGTTCTTCAATTTGTAGTGCACTTCAGGAAAAAATTAACTTGTTATATTTGAACTTCAGATAGTGCAAACTTCAGAAAAATTTAGTGCAAATTTCCACATCAGTGATGGTGAGAACAAATTGAAAGAAGAAATTATTCTGTTACAAGTAAAACTGCAAGATAATTTTAATTAAAGTTCAGGATTCTACTTGCCGCTAATGTTTTTCTTTCTTGAATTACATTTATATTTAATGTTTTCTTTTCAACAATCTAACGGACGAACTCCTTTATGAAATTCTCATTAGACTACCAAGTAGCAAAAAAGAAGCAATTCGTTGCAAATTGTTTTGCTAGCGTTGGTGTTCTCTAATTTTCTCTAATTACTTTATCACTACCTCTTTCATTCACCATGAAAATAACGATAGACAAAACTATGTACTTCATATCCAATCAATAATACTTACACAAAGTCTCATGTGTTTGAGAGAGAAAAGAAGAAGAGGAGGAAAAGAAGAGGCGGAAGAAAGGAGCACATAGGTCAGGAGGACGAAGAGGAGACGTCTGAAGTTGTCAAAATTCGGGTATAGGTTAAATAATTTTAAAAATATAGGTATAGGTTAAATGGGGGCGACCAAATAGGGCGGCCCGTGCAATTTTTACTCTCAGATTGAAACAAAAATGGATCCTATTTCGACCTGCTCTGGCCCAATTATAATTAATATAATTTATGACCGATGTAACAAAAACTTTGGATCAGATCAAGTAAGTGGGTCGAAATAAGATTCAACTTTTGTTTCAGTTCGAGATTACTATATGACCCAGTAAAAAATATGTTACGTCATTAAATTGAAGGCCCACAATTTCTGTCGTTAGACATGGGAGGCAATTTTATGAATAAAATTAATATCATGTGCTCTTTTGGATGAATAGATGGACAGAGAGTATCTTTATACCATTTAACAAACGATAGCGATAGTTTAGCCATTTTCCTGAATATACAGATTCTCCTATATTTACTTGGCTTGGCTATTCTATAATTGACTGGCTATAGAATGCAAATTCTTTGGGCTTCTTTTGTCAAATGTAACGTAAGGTAAAAAATTGTCAATTTTTGTATATGTTGTTACCCGGTGTAAATTTTTCTATTAATTATCACGACCGAATACTGAAACTCGTCACTTACACTAACTGAACTTTCTTCACCAAGCGAATCTACTCAATGTTCTCAACATATAGATAGAGCGGAGCTAGTAAACAACTTACGGGTTCGGTTAAACTTAGCAGATTTGTCCTAAAATTTGTATTTATTTCATTAAATTTTGTTAAATATGTACAAGTTTTAAATTTATAATCATGTTATTTATTAGTACTTAACGTAATCATTGTAAAATTCAGAACTCAAAAAGTTCAAATCTTGAATCTGCATATGTATATAGAAATCATCAAGCAACTCAATTATACTTTTAGTTTAAAAATTTACAACAACAATAAATCCAGTGCAATCTCACACGTGGGGTCTGGGGACCTTACCCCTACCTTATGAAGGAAGAGAGGCCACTTTCGATAGACCCTTGGCTCAAGAACACTGAACAAGACACAATAAACAAACAGTAACAATGGTAAGAAAATAAGATAACAGAAACAAATAGCACAGTCTGTAATAGCAAAGGAACTAGGAATACGAAGCTATAAGAGCAGTGCGAAAACAACCGATAATAATGCCACATCATCTAATAACAAGAAACTCGAAATAAAAGAATACAAGACTAATACTGCTACTGTAGTTTATAAATATACCTTTCTTCGTAACATATTTTAACCTTACAATCAAATCACCGAAAATTCCCACATCAACTCGTAGTAGAAACCTTTTATTAGTTGATTTTGTGATGAAATCATTAATTTGTGGCTGCCAACATCCGGATTCGATAAAACATAAAGCATGATAGCTAGTATCAAATTTATCATCCCATATTGCAAAATTGGTACGTCCAAATTTATTGAAGAAAGATGATTGTTTAGCCTTAAAATTCGGTAACAATTGAATTTATTTGTAATTTTAAGGATACGTGATCTAATTTGATACAAAAAATCAATGACGTTAGATTAAGCAAATTAAAGACGTAATAAATGGCCAAACCAATGCTAAGAGTGGTTCCGAGCTCAGATAATGGCTTAACGAGAAACTTGCCTTCGTGTACGAGCTTGCACTTATGAAGAACTTATGAACAAAAATAAGAACTTTTAATAACATTTTGAGAGAATAGAAGTAAATTGTCTTGATATGCGAGTTACAATGTGTCTAATGAATAATAAGCTTCCCTTCTATATAGTGGGGGAATTTTACCCTAAGTATAATCCTAAGAAAAGTTAAAATCTCCTGATTAGCTAATTAAACGGTTTCATTGATTTGTACCGAGATTCCCGCCGTGATGCTCGACCCATTAAGGATATTCTGGCTTTCCGTTATTTAGGTTCCACGATTTTCCCTCGAGCGTGTTCGGGATCAGGGTCGGTTATGAACCACGAGCTCAGTGTTCTCGAGGACAGATGTTCTAACCTCATGTCCTGCTTTGAAGAAGCTCGGGGTTGATTTTTAACCCTTCTCGTTCCGAGCCCAATCTGCCTTGTATTAATCGAGCCCGATTTCGACCATGTACAGATAGTCCTCTCGTTTTTCGGAGAGTAATGACGTAAAATGATATGATCCTCAGATTCTCACCATACGGGCTCCCGATTCTTGCTCCGACGAGTGACGACAGTCTCATGACGTAAGTGATACGAATAGTAGAAACATCCAATCGGCGCAGCCTTTACGGTATTAAATGCGCATCAGTTAACGGTCTGCCGCTTCGGGATGCGAACCACCATTTTAAGAAACTATAAATACCCTCCTTATCCATTATTTGAAAATTTTACATTCAAATACTCGTATTTTTTAAAGAAACTTCATCATCCTCATTTTCAAACTTCTTGTTTTCTGGTTTTCTGAAAGCCTTCACAAGCTATCTACGAATTATATCTCCTTCTTATCAGCATCTTTTTACTTCCTCTTCTTATTCAAAAGCAGTGGCAAAGACCTCAAAATTCATTCCCCGAAAAGAAACTCCATCTTCCTCGCAACCATCTGAGAACGTTTCGCCTGTTGTCACCGAGGAATCGATATCGAAACCTCTTCTAAAACTGTTTGTCCCCTCGGGGTACCCAACTGGAGTTGATTTCAAGGTTGAGAAAACTTTTTCAATACCGGGCCGGTGTGAACCGGTCTCGAGGTACGTCTGTTCGATCACTGACAGTATTCTCGATAAGGTCAAAGAGGACTGCAACTAAGTCAGCAAGTGTGTGGTGGTTCCCGCACCCAAGGAGGCAATCACTACTCACTTGGAGGGTTTTTTAAGTGTTTACACTTGTCCCTTCAAGTTGGAACCTTTGGACCCGGTCATCATCGCCTTTTGTAAAAGGTACCAGGTAACAATAGGCCAGATTCATCCCTCCTTCTGGAGGATAGTTATCCTCCTCCGCTTTTTTGTAAGTAAGATCGAAGGATGTCCCTTCACCATCGACCACCTCATGCGTCTGTACAGTCCCCGAATCTATCGAGCAAGGCCAATAAAGCTTGCCCGACGGGCCAGTAAGGCCCTGTTTTCAAGCATCGACGAGGATCGGGACCAAGGTTGGTTGGGCCGATTTTTGAGTGAAAACATCGGACCTCCTCCTGGCCGAGGACATGCCGTTCCCTGAAAAAAATGGAACATGAAGCGTAAGTATACCTTTGCCTTGGGAAATTTTGCTTATCATTTTTCCTGTGTTCTTCTTCTTATCGATTCCCTATGATGCAGCCGCCGCCGGAATGCCGGATGCAGTTCCTCGACTCAAGGAATGGGTCGAGGGGATCGTATCGTAAAAACCATATTCCGAGCATGCATGGCGCGAGCTTTCGAAAGGGCCGGTGGGAGGCGCTGTCTCATGGTGAGATTTTCTCTTTAAATTACACTCGGCCTAATTTTACGCCGTCGATTTCTAACATGCTTTGCTTTTCTTTTGCAGGTTTATCAAAAGATGTTGAAATGAGGCCTCTGCCTGTGGACGATGATACTTACGTCGAGCCCCCTGCTCCGAAGCAAGATAGAGAGAAGAAAAGGAAAGGGGCTCCGAGTTCTCTAGGCTTCGAGAAGAAGAGGCCAAAGAAAAGATTGGCTCGTAAGCACAAAGGAAGTGCCAGTGGTTGGCCATTATCCCCGGACATGGCCAATCGATTGAGGGATGAGTCCGAGGGAGAGGATGAAGACCTTGACCTAGTGGCCAATGTATCGTCCCAGTTCGAAGGGCAAGGAGCCTCTGAACTTGGGGCCGAGGTGGGAGCAGGAGCTGAGGATTCCCTTGATACAAGGAGAATGCCATAGGGAGCACTTGGTCTGACTGAGATCGTCGACTCGCCTTCGTTCACATAGTCGATGCTTAATAAGGCCCAAGTGGCAAAAGTACGCCCTCTCGAGGAAGCTCATAGATCGAAAGACCCTTTTGGCGGTTTTTTCGATGGCGTTGACTTGATGGCCATGGAGGATGCTATTGGGTGCGGTGATCTAGAGATACCGAAGAAGAACTCACCCTCCGAAACAAGCGAGACTTCTTTTAGCCCGAAATTGGTCAATCGATTCCCTGCCCCAAGCGCATATCCTGATTGAGAACGCACCATTGATTTTTCCCTTCCCGAGGATGCCCGGGTTCTTTCCGCCCCCGTAGGGGTGGTCAGTTACCTTTAGTGCTTAGTAACCGAAGAAGATCAAGCAAAAATAAACGAGGTGGAAGCGCCCTTCCTGTTCAACAAAGCTCAACAGGCGTTGAATCGGGTAACTGGGGATATCCTTTATATTATGTACTTAGATTTTATCGCAAGCAACTGTAACATTTTTCTTTGTGCTTGCAGGCCTCGGTGCTCCACCACGAAGCTTTTCTCCGATACCGGAAAGAGTTCAAACGCCACGAGGCCGAGACTCGGGAACTTATTGAGAGGAAAAACGCTCTTAAACTTCTCAATGAGAAGCTCGGAGAGGAGGCTAAGAGCCTCCATGCAAAACTGGAGGTTGCTCGGAAGGATCATACTGACTTGGTCGAGCAGGTAAAAGTTTTCAAAGTGAGTGATGACGAATTTGATTCAGTGACTGATGGTCAAAATACGCAGGTCCAGCAGAAACTCGATCGGATCGATCAGCTTCGAACTGAGATGGATGCGGTTAAAGTTGAGGCCGATAAATGGAGGGATAAGATGGATCGTCTGGCCTCGGGAAAAGAGGCAGCTCGAGCACAACTAACTTCAGTAGAAACCCAGCTAAGAGAGGCAAAGGAAAGAGCCGAGACCCAGACCAAAAGGGCCGAGGAACTTCAATCCCGGGTTGATTTGGTTGTCTCAGTTTGAGATAATCTATCGAGGAAGCTTAAAATGGACAAGTCGGAAGCCGTCGTGATCAGAGCCGAAGCTGATGAAATGGTGAGTCAGTACAAGGCTGACACCGAGGTGGCTCAAGACCAATCAAAAAATATGGTCGAGCATATGAAGTGGCACTCCCGTAGGCAGGCCCTCGAGGAAATCTACGCTCGAGGTTTTGACTTATCTGTGGAGATTAAGGATGCCAAGATGTCTGAAGCCAAGGCCAAAAAATTGGCCTATCCCGAAGAGGATGATTTCGAGGGTTTAGTCAGGTCCGAAGAATGAGAAAACCCCGGAAATCCTGATGACGAGGCGGGACTCAGTCGAGATCAAGTTGCTTGTGTTCGATTTTATCCTTTTCTGTGCTCAATACTGTGTATCAAGGCCGCTCGGCCTATGTAAAAATTTGTATCGGGCCATTCGGCCCCTGTAAAAAGGATTTTTGATATAATACACACACACACACACACACACATGAGGGTTGCCTTTCACAGCTTTCAAATTTTTCCTTTGCTTTTTTATTTGTATTCGAAAGATCGAAATGCCTTAGCATGAAATAGTTTGGTTGTGTTCAAGGGCTCGAACGATTCTTGCCTCTAACATAATTTCGTTTTGAGGCATCCCGGGGAATCAGTATTACCGAAAACTTTTCTTCCCCAAAGTAGCTTAGTTCTATAATTTCAATGCCTTGTTATTTTTGTAGTGTCCTTCGAACATTTCTGAGCTGTTTTTATACAGCCATAGCCTTTATAATTCGGGAAATGCCAAATAAGCTTTATGACCTCTAATTTTGTTAACCCGGAATGGCCTTAGCCTTTTAATTCGGGCACTGCCAAATAAGCTTCATGCCCTCGAATTTTGTTAACCCGGAATGGCCTTAGCCTTTTAATTTGGGCACTGCCAAATAAGCTTCGTGTCCTCGAATTTTGTTAACCCGGAATGGCCTTAGCCTTTTAAGACGGCATTCCCCAAGTGAGAAAGTGGTTATTCGAACTCAGGTTAAGGCGGCCCTTGGGCTTATACATTTAGGGGATCGTAAGCTAGGAATTCCTTAAGAATAAAAAAAAAACACGACATCTACAAAGAAGAGACTTCTCTTGTTTCTTGTGCATAATAGTAATGTATGTGTACAAATTCTGTGTCAGGGTTTGAGCAGTCTATGTAAGCACGGTTCATTTGACTGTTTGGCCCTTTCATTGAATCCTGAAGTCTCTTTCCATGCTAAAGTGGCCCCCCAGTATTCGGGGTTGATCGAAGTCAGGCCTCGAATACTGTTGTCACCAATTCATTACCGGCCTTTGAATATAAGTTAGCACGATTTACTTGTTGCCTCGTTAAAAACCTTGTCGTAAAACCCATTTGGGACAAAACCGGTCCAAGGTAAAAAGAGTGCAACGCATGCTTTCAGACCTAACATCTCGTATGGCCCCTTGTTTGTTACCTTCAAGCGTTAGTTTATAATGTAAATAAATAACAAAAAAAGAACGGGGCCGAACCTCAGCAGTAATACCACTTTAAGTGAATTATATTCTAGTTGTTCGGTAGTTGTTTACCGTCCATTATTCCGAGCTTGTAGGATCCCTTTCCGGTGATTTTGATGATATAATAAGGTCCTTCCCAGTTCGGTCCTAGATTTCCCTCGTTCGGGCTCCGTGTGTTCGGTGTGACCTTTCTTAGTTCTAAGTCCCCCACGTTGAAGTATCGAAGGTTGGCCCTTCCGTTGTAATACCTCTCGATCCGTTGCTTTTGGGCAGCTAACCGAACAAGGGTGGCTTCGCGTCTTTCATCTAACAGTTCTAGGTTTGTATTCATGGCTTCGTGGTTTAATTTCTCTGTTGTATATCGTTATCTGATACTTGGCTCCCCGACCTCGACCATTGTCAATGCTTCGGCGCCATAAACTAGAGAGAACGGGGTGGCCCCGGTGCTGGATTTCGCGGTCGTACATTATGCCCATAGGACTTCGGGTAACATTTCTTTCCATCTCCCTTTGGCATCGGTTTACCTCTTTTTGAGGTTTTGGAGTATGGTTTTGTTGGTAGATTCAGCTTGTCCATTCCCACTAGGGTGGTAGGGTGTCGATAGGATCCTTTTGATCTTGTGATCTTCGAGGAATTTGGTTACTTTGATACCCATGAATTGCTTCCCGTTATCACATACGATCTCGGCTAGAATTCCAAGTCGGCATATGATGTGATCCCAAATAAAATCGATGACCTCTTTTTCTCTAACCTTCTCGTATGCTTGAGCTTCCACCCATTTCAAAAAATAATCAATCATAAATAGTATAAATTGAGCATTACCTGGTGCCCACGGAAGAGTGCCAACGATGTCTATTCCCCACTTCATGAACGGCCATGGTAATAAAACTGAGTGGAGCATTTCCCTAGGTCGATGGATCATCGGGGCGTGTCTTTGGAATTCATCGCATTTTTGAACGAATTCCTTTGAATCTTTTTCCATATCAACCGAATAATAACTGGCTCTGATTATTTTTTGAATCAATGACTCGACGCTTGAATGATTCCTGCAGGTACCCTCATGGATTTCCCTCAAAACATACTCAGTATCGCCCGGTCCCAGACATATCGCGAGTGGGCCATCAAATGTTCTTCTGAACAGGATTTCGTCTTTGGACAGGCTAAATGGGGCCGCCTTTGTATGCAGGGCCCTCGATTCTTTTGGATCCGAGGGTAATTGATCCCGAGGTACATGTTGTAAAGTCCATTCTTTGAACCGATGTAATGTCACTTGCAATTTGTCAAAGAGCTTTGCATCCATTCCTCTCTGACCTCGAACGTTCCATTGATTTGGTTTACCACAAGAAGGGAGTCGCACTTGGCTTCGATCACTTCCGCTCCCAAGCTCTTGGCTAGTTCAAGGCCTGCAATCATGGCTTCATATTCGGTCTCGTTGTTAGTCAATTTCATAGTCTTAATAGATTGTCTAATTATATTACCTGCTGGGGGCTTCAATACGATGCCAAGTCCGGACCCATTTGCCTTCAAGGCACCGCCTGTGAAGAGGATCCATATTCCCTAGGAAGTTCCTGAGTCAATTAACAACTCTCTTTACCTCGGGTATTAGGGTCGGCCTGAAATCGACCACAAAATCTGCCAAAATCTGAGACTTAATGGCAGTCCGAGGTCGATACTCAATGTCGTACTCACTTATTTCTATGGCCCATTTGGCCAATCGGCTCGAGAGCTCGGGCTTATGCATAACATTCCTTAATGGGTAAGTTGTGACGACACATATAGGATGACATTAGAAGTACGATTTCAGTTTCTAGAGGCACTTAACAAAGCGAGCGCTAGTTTTTCTAGGTGGGGGTATCTAGTTTTGGCTCCTCCTAAGGTTCTACTGATGTAGTAAATTGGAAATTATGTACCTTGTTCTTCCCGAACTAGGACCCCACTTATTGCTATCTCCGAGACCGCCAAGTATAGGTATAGCTGTTCGTCCGCCTTCGGTTCATGAAGCAATGGCGGGTTCGATAAATACCTTTTGAGTTCCGCCAAAGCTTGCTGGCATTCCGGGGTCCATGAAAAGTTGTTCTTTTTCAACAGTGCGAAGAAACGGTAGCTTTTGTCGGACGACCTCAAAATAAATTTCCCCAGAGCGGCTATTCGCCCGGTCAATCTTTGCATGGCTTTCACATTGTCCACGATAGTGATATATTCAATGGCTTTGATCTTTTCAGGATTGATCTCGATTCCTCGATTCGATACCATGAATCCGAGGAACTTACCCGACCCAACTCCAAACGCGCGTTTTTCTAGGTTCAGCTTCATGTTGTACCGCTTCAGTATACTCAATGTTTCTTGCAAATGTCTCAAATGGTCCTCTACTCGCAGGGACTTAACTAACATGTCGTCAATGTAAACCTCCATTGACTTCCCTATTTGTTTCTCGAACATTCGTTTCACTAGGCGTTGGTACGTGGAACCAACATTTTTTAACCTAAACGGCATTATATTATAACATTATGTGCCATATTTAGTGATGAAAGAAGTTTTTTCCTGAGCACCCGGGTCCATCCGTATTTGGTTGTACCCGAAATATGCGTCGAGAAAACTAAGGGTCTCGTGACCGGCCGTAGCATCGATCATGCGGTCGATGTTGGGCAAGGGAAAAGAGTCTTTGGGACACATTTTATTCAAATATTTTTAATCTACACACATTCTTAATTTATCCCCTTTCTTAGGGACTACCAGTACGTTTGCTAACCAATCCGGGTATTTGACCTCCCGAATAGACCCTATTTTCATAAGTTTAGATACCTCATCCTTGATGAAAGCATGTTTGATTTCGGACTGGGGCCACTTTTTTTGTTTAACCGGATGGAACTTCGGGTCCATGCTTAGCTTGTGAGAGGTTATATCTGATGGGATACCTGTCATATCGAGGTGGGACCAAGCAAAACAATCTTCGTTAGTTATAAGAAATTTAATGAGTTTTATCCTAAGCTCGGAGCTCAGCCTCGTGCCCAGGTATACCTTTCGATCGGGCAAGTCCTCTCGCAATATGATTTGTTCCAGTTCCTCGACCGTCGATTTAGTGGCATAAAAATTATCAAGGGTGATAAAATATCTGGGAATCCCATAATCATCGTCTTCGACAT
Organism: Nicotiana obtusifolia; assembly: GCA_002018475.1. Lineage (NCBI taxonomy): Eukaryota > Viridiplantae > Streptophyta > Magnoliopsida > Solanales > Solanaceae > Nicotiana > Nicotiana obtusifolia. The sequence continues at coordinate 14,627 of MCJB01048912.1, forward strand.
ACATTTGTTTGTTCATATCTGCCGAAGACGGTATCAGTGACTGCTATTTTATCCTGTCTTCTATCACTTGGTCTGGGCCTTTCGATGTGGGAACTATAGGTGCTGGCGTCACCTCCTTGATCGCGAATATTTCTTTCGCGGCTGGTTGCTCCCCGTAGACCGTCCTAACTCCATCGGGCATCATAAATTTCAACGCCTGGTGTAGCATCGAAGGAACCGCCCTCATGTTGTGGATTCATGATCTCCCAAACAAAGCATTGTACCTCATGTCCCCTTCGATCACGCAGAACTTTGTTTCCTGAATGGTTCCGGCAGCATTTACCGGCAATGTTATTTCACCCTTAGTGGTTTCATATGCCATGTTGAATCCGTTTAGAACTCGGACTGTAGGAACGATTTGGTCTAGTAGACCGAGTTGCTCCACGACCCTTGATTGAATAATGTTGGCCGAGCTACCTGGATCGGTTAACACACATTTAACTCTAATTTTATGTACGAGTACAGATATTACCAGGGCGTCATTATGGGGCTGTATAAATCCTTCCGCGTCTTTGTCGTTGAAAGATAAAGTTCCTTTTGGAGTGTAATCCCGAGTCCGTTTCTCCTTAGTGATCGATACTTTGGTGCATTTCAACATCGGCCCCTGAGGGGTATCGACTCCACCGATGATCATGTTGATGACGTGTTGAGATTCTTCTTGCCCTGTCTGTTTGTCAGAATTCCTGTTCTTGAAATGATTCTTGGCCCGGTCGCTCAAAAATTCTCGAAGATGTCCGTTATGGAATAGCCGAGCTATTTCCTCTCTCAGTTGCCGACAATCTTCCATTCTGTGACCGTGAGTGCCATGGTATTTGCACATTCGGTTAGGATCCCTTCGGGTCAGATCGGATTGTAGAGGTCGAGGCCATTTGACATCTTTGATGCAATAGTTAGCCAATACAATAGTGGCAGCATCGACATTAAGGTTGTACTCCGATAGCCTCGGTGCTTCTTTATGCCCAATGGGCCTTTTGAAGCTGCTTTTGGTCATGAGTCCCCGGCTGCTCTGGCCTCGGTCATTTCTCCTTTCATTTCTTAGGGATTCCGCCCGGATCCACTAATTCTTCTGTCCCCATGATATGGTTGATGTCGATCCCTGTTCGATCTTTGTTTGCGATCAATACCCCTTTTGACTCTGTCAAGAGCTCTAACGGGATAGACGGAACCCGAAGGGGTCCCGAGCTGATCATCTTCGACTCTGATTTTCGATTGGTACCGGTTATGCATGTCAGCCCATGTAACAGCCGGTATTCAATTAAGTTCTGCTTCAGTTGCTGTGAAGCCACCAAGCTTCGAATATTGAGTCCTTGAGTGAAAGCTTGAACTGTCCAATCATCAGCGACCGGCACAGATCCATTCGTTCCATTTGAAATCGGGACACGAATTCTCTGAGCATCTCGTTATCCCTTTGTTTGACTTTGAAAAGGTCCGATTTCCTGGTTTCAACCTTGATGGCACCTGCGTGTGCCTTCACAAAAGAATCTGCAAGCATGGCAAATGAGTCAATAGAATTAGCAGGTAAGTTGATACCATATCATAGCTCCTTTTGACAGGGTCTACCCAATTTTTTTCAACAGAACGGACTCGATCTCATCGTCTTCCATGTCGTTTCCTTTAATAGCACATGTATATGAGGTTACATGTTCGTTTGGGTCGATCATTCCATTATACTTGGGTATTTCGGGCATACGAAATTTCTTGGGGATCGGCTTCGGAGCCGCGCTTGGTGGAAAAGGTTTTTGCACGAACTTCCTGGAATCCAGGCCTTTTAACATCGGGGGTTCCCCTAGGATTTGGTCTACCCTGGAATTGTAGGTTTCCACCTTTTTGTCGTTTGCCTTGATCCTTTTTTCCCCTGATTCTATCCATTTTTTCAGCTCCTCGAGCATCTTTATAATTTCGGGGTTTGCCCCCGATTCATATTCATTCGACCTTCCTACGACTGATTCATCCCTGCGGGTAATTTTTCAGGAAAGACCGGGCTCAACCCTGTTCGGTACATGGCTTCGATTTTGTAACTGAGCTATCGCAGTCTGTTGAGCCTGCAACATTTCGATGATCATTCGTAGGCTGATCCTGTCCCCTTCAACGTTTTGGGGGTTTCGAGTTGCCAATCAAACTCCTCTATGAACGCTATTTGCGGGATCGGTAGGCCGACCCGATCCGCATCAACAGCCATGTGTGAGTTAGTGTCAATCGGATCTATAATCGGGATCTCGTTACCGGGCGCTATGTTGTTATTTTCACCTTGGTGACAGGTTTCATTGTCAACATGCATAGGTGCCGGTTGAGAGTTTGACATTTATGTGTTATAGCCTGGAATCAAAGACACTTCAAAGAGCAAGTGTGAAGCAGTGTGTGTGTTATGGAGATTTGTATCAAATAACCACTATTATCCTTAGCCCCATGGTGGGCGCCAAATTGTTTACCCTCAAAATCGGGTAACAATTGAATTTATTCGCGGTTTTAAGGATACGTGATCTAATTTGATACAAAAAATCAATAACGTTAGATCAAGCGAATTAAAGACGTAATAAATAGCCAAACCAATGATAATAGTGATCCCGAGCTCGGTTAATGGCTTAACGAGAAACTTGCCTTCGTGTACGAGCTTGCACTTATGAAGAACTTATGAACAAGAATAAGAACTTTTAATAACTTTTTGAGAGAATAGAAGTAAATTGTCTTGATATGCGAGTTACAATGTGTCTAATGAATAATAAGCTTTCCTTTTATATAGTGGGGGAATTTTACCCTAAGTACAATCCTAAGAAAAGTAAAAATCTCCTCATTCGCTAATTAAGCGGTTTCATTGATTTGTGCCGAAATTCCCGCCGTGATGCTCGACTCGTATGAGATTTTTATGGCTACAAAATCATGTTATTAAAGAAAAAAAGTTTAAAACTACATTATTTTAAAAGATAAAAATGGTATCATTCTTTTGATAAATTAAGGAGTAATAAAGTAAACGAGTAATCATTCTCATTTATATTAATGTGGCGTGGCTCGTAGACTCCTTTATAAATTAGACCCCTAGAAGCAAAAAAGATGAGGACACTAGCTGGTAACTGAAATAGAGACATGGCTACTCATAGGAATTTCAAGAATGCCTTGATTGCATTTGTTGTTCCCCTTCCCTCCATTCTCTTCTACCTCTATTTCCTTCATCATCAAAATGAAGATCCCTCATTCTGGAACTGGTGCAATCGCCATCCACTTTTACTGGCTAATGTACTGTTTTTCCTTAATGTCAACGTCCTCTTCTGGTTCATTGCTCTTCTTCAATCAAGCCATTGGGTAACTCACTTCTAAAATGAAATCACTGTCAATGCTAGCTCTTCCTTTTTAACTCCATGAATTAAGTTAGCTAGATGTTTTTTTTTTATTTTATATTAAAAATTGTAAAAGGCATGATGTAGAAGTTTTAGTAAAGTCCAAAAATCTCTTTGAATCAATGCAGATTATGCTAAGAGCGAAAACATATATAGTGTAACCGACACACCAACTAGTAGAATTAATATTAATATTTCTGATTTGTATACGCTTCCAACTAACTTGAGACTTGAGACGAAGTGTATTAACCGACTTAGTTTTCTTCTGTTTTTTCTTTTGAAATTGATTTGCAGCTGATAGGTTTGTACTGGATGGTGATTCCAATAATGCTGTTACATTTCTATGCCAATCATCCCATGGCACATTACAGCCAATGGAGGTCGCTGGTTGTGATACTTTTGACATGGATTTGGAGTATTAGGCTGATTCACAGCTACTTCCGACGTGAAAATTGGCAATTGGGAGTCAGGCAAGACTGGAGATTCACAGACTTGAGCCACCAGTATGGCAAGAAATGGTGGTGGGTCTCTTTCTTTGCTATTTATCTCTCTCAGCAGGTAAGTCTAGTCTTCATTTCTCATGTTCTTGCTTTATGAAACTCTGAATATGACTCTGTTTCATTTGTTAGGTGGTTTGTGAAAAATATGGTAAAAATAGTTATAATCTTACGTAAACTTTCCCAGATTTTGTTAGAGTCTCATCTTGTTTGAGGTCCGTGTCTTTATCTCCTCATACGCTATTTGAGCAATGTTCATCATATGAGCTAGTTTCTTCTTTTCAGTTAGGCTCAAGTCCACTTCTTTTATGCCAGACCTATTTCTGTTCTTGATTTATCCAATGTTAGGCTCCCATGTTATGTTGTCCATGTTCCATATGTCCAGTATTGGGCGCACGATGGTTTTTAGAGTTCCACCTTGGTTAGACTATGAGTTGTTAACTCCTTATATGGTCTTCGGCGTTACTCATCGCGTGAACTAGCTTTTGAAATTGAGTTAGACCTAAATTTTAAAATTCTCTATTTCTTTACAGGTCGTACATAAAATACATAGATCACTTGCCGTATCAGCCCTTGATTGAGTTTATGTGCACTATGCCTTTCTGATGGCACAACAATCATATTAATAAGTGTTGCAACAAAGACAAGATATATGACAAGATTATTTACCTAGTGTCAAATTCTTAGCCATTGCCCGAGCTTTAGCAGCTTCCTTTCCAATATTTTACTTGCGTTCTTCATTTAGCGATCAAGTTTGGATGTTCATAATAACTGAAGCATCAAATCACATTTGCATTCTGTGAGCTGGGAGAAACAAAAAGAAAAAGAATGCTCCCTCTTCAAATTCTTTGTTAATATAGCATTATGATGTTGAAGTTTTTGTATACATCTGCCTTTGCAGGTTTTTCAGATGGGGTTATGCCTACCTCTATATGTTGTCCATTCAGAGGATAAGCCATGGAGTATCTGGGATTTCATTGCCATAGTCATCTGCCTCTCCGGCATTACAATCGCCTATCATGCCGATACACAGCTCCACAAGTTTATTAGCAGAAATCAGAAACTGAAAGAACTTGGCCAACCAATGGTTCCAATTCTTGACAAAGGCCTCTGGTGCTACTCAAGACATCCTAATTATTTTGGAGAGCAGTTATGGTGGTGGGGACTGGCCTTAATTGCATGGAATTTGGGTCAAGGTTGGACCTTTATTGGTGCACTCATAAATAGCACTTGCTTAGCATATGTCACTGTGCTTGTGGAGAAGAGGATGCTTAGCCAAACATACAGAACTGAAGCATATAAGCTCTACCAAAAGACTACATCTGTGTTGATACCATGGTTCAAGTCTTCCTCAATTGGAAAAGATAAGAAAACTTGACTTCATATTTCCTCAGTTGATGTGCCTTATTCTTTGGCATATCAGTTGATAAGAACGATTGTAACTGCAATGGATAGTAATTTGCTCTGTATTTATTTGTCTTGTGTGAAAGATTATTAAGAACTTCTTTTATGAGTTATCTTAATATATAGTAGACATAGTATGTAAAAGAAGAAAATTGTGGAATAAGTTAGACAAACTAAATCAAGCAATTAACTCCCCAAATGTATGATTTGCTAGCATAGTTGTGTTTCTCGGACCAGGTGTTGCATTTTCCGCCTTGTAAAAAAAATAATTTGGGTAACATATAGGCATAGTTTGAGTTATTTTTCAGTACAATGGTAAGATATCAAGACCTCCTAGACAAGTGTAAACTCAATCGTTACACCTAAATCCCCTCCCGTTGCTATAAATAGGCCTTATCATGCCTCGTCTGGATATGAAAATGTAGAGTGACACCAACGATGCAATGATATTTCTCTTGAACCGTCTAATTCTGCTGTAATTTCCATTATTTCACTGCCAATTTCTGCCGTTTGGTAACATGTTATCAGTACACGTCTCTTGATATTGCTCTTTGAATTCGATTGTCTACTTCAAGGCGCAACTTCCAAAAGGCTTACGAGATTAATCTTCTTTTGTGAGTCTACAGGATTGAGATAAAATTCCTGCAGCATTTCATCAGTTCTAGAAGATTCATTGCTCAATCAGGTTGTTGAGAGATGCCAACGTAACAGTGTAGTGTAGCAGTGTATTTTGGATATGACACACGTGGTAGTTAGTGGTTAGCAGTTAGATAGTTAGAGGATAATCAGTTAGTTGACAGCTGTATTTAATTGTTAGTGGTTAGCTGTAGATTAGAGAGAGTTAGTAGTTGTATAAATACATTGAAAAACTAATGGAACAGTAGATGGTTTCCATTTCTCATACAACAATCTCATTTCTTCTCTTTCATAGAAGCTTCTAGAGAGCTTCAATGGCTGATTCCGTCTCAGCTCCCATGGACTTTTAGCAGAGGTTCCTTTTTTTTTTACCTCACAATTGAGAAGATCAACCAATAAGACTAGTATGAAATAAGTACTGAACTTCTTATCCTATTGAGTATTTTGATTTTCTATCTGTGCTTCCAACTATATTAAATCAGTTTTGGTGTAAAATTAAAACTCGGAAGAACTCGTGCTCCTTGCTTCTCTGTGCCCTTGTGGTGTATATTCTCAAAATCATTTACAGCAGGATGATATGTAAGATGGTGCAACAATGCACAGAAGACAAGATTATGATGAAGAGTGAGAAGGTAGATCAGTTGACTGCTTCTGCCCTTCGTATGTTACTTGTGATTTAACATCCTTCTCACTTAAGCAGCCTTCACTTAAACAAATCAGGAAGGTCATCTGAGATGCTCAAGATTCTTATACTTTCCAACTGAGAAGGAAGATAATCAGTGAAGTTATTCACTATTCAAGTTGCAACTGATTCAAAGAATCAGCAATATCAGGTCTTATAGATTATGTGAAGGAATCAATCAGTAATACACACCTCATAATAAACAAAATATTAAGACAAGTATAGTGCAAAAGAGATTCTTAATGATCTCGATAAATGAGGGACCTGCTGCTGCTGCTCTTGATAAATCATTTTGAGCTGCTTATAGGACGTTAAGAGTCTTGAGAGAGTGATAAATAAAGAATCTATGAAGCACGTGATCTCTTGGACATACAGTTTATCATGTGATTTCTCAGAGAAAAGTTCATTATTGACAATGTGAAGCGAGTTATTTCACTTGCAACAAAAGAATAAAGTCTTAAACTCACCAGCATTACTTGGGACAGGAATAACTTTTTTGCAACATCCAAAATGATTAAGCTATTGTTGTCCAATTACTGACTGAAACATATTCGCCTTTCATTTAATAAAACTCCCATGTAAGTTTGCAAATCCATACATTTCATCTTACTGTAAGCAGAATTTACATTAAAAATAGGCTAATCCTAAAGAAATATAATGAGTAAAAACTAGCTAGTATCTCATCTTAATGAAAGTTGTAGCCATTCGGAAATGGCATACATGACTAAGAAATGCTTCTTGATCAACTTAGTAGATAAAAAGCTTGAAGCCGTTATTTTGCATTTCTTCCTGAATTTTCTCGACAGTCCTAGCTGAATTTGCAACGGATTCCTGGCACGACTTTACTTCGATGGTTTGTAGGCAAGTGAAGTAACCAAATTCAGAAGGGATTTCGACTAGACAATCACAACTATGCAGAACCAGTTTCTCAAGGTTACGGAAAGCATCCTCTGAGATACTCCAACGCGCAAAGGAAATATTTTCTAGCTTCAGCACTTTTAGCTGGGAGAATTGCTCATCACATATTTCCCATTCTTCTCCACAAAAGGCATCGGATTGCAACTTGAGTATCACAAGGTTAGGAAGTGTTGACATGGCTGAAATTTCACTCCATGGCAATCCAAAACCACAAAGTGTCAGCTTCTTAAGATTTGACGGGAAATTGAATACACAAGGTGATCGCTCTGGCTTGTGGAAACAAAACACCTTGAGTGATTCAAGCTTGGTTAAGTGCTGTAATCTTGGGAACTGATTGCAGTCCTTTTGTTGTTCATCAGAATAACCCCATGATCCTGAAAATATGCATCTCAGTTTTCGAAGTTTAGGGGTCTTATTCAATACCCTCTCCACATCCTCACCAGATGAAAAAGCAGGAGTGGAAAAAGTCTCCAAATTATCTAATTTCGAGGGATCCTCAAGGAATATTTTTAAGTTCTGCAAATCGAAAGAGGCACGGTCATTTAAATGTAGATGTCTCATCTTAACCATCTTACACAGTGAGTGTGGCAATGAAAGTTCACTTCCAAGCCCTTTAACCACAAGTGTTTCAAGATTCCGGAGATTGTCTATAGATGATGGAATAGATTCCTCAAAAGTTCTAAGTGCAAGGTACCTCAATTGACATAGTTCAGTTGGGAAAGAGTCAACAGTGACAAACTCCAGATCTAACACTCTAAGACACTTAAAGCTGTGAAAAGCAAATGAGACCTGATTGTCGACTGAGGGGATAACATCATCACCAACCTTCCTGAATAGTATGGAATGGACATTGGAACAAGATGGACTCCTTTCAACAAGATTGTCTTCTTTTGAATAAATGGATATACGACGTTGTACAAGCATTCGAGACAACACTTCGGTAGAATTTGCATCTTGATCCCTGTCCATAGGAAGAAACAGAATCAGAACAAAGTAAAAATGATTCAGTGAGAAAGTAAAAATGAAATTGAGTACCTATATATCCACAGTAGAAATTTCTCCTCCTTTGCTTTTTCCTTGCAAAATTCAAGCAACAGGCCATGGATACGACATGCTTTTACTGTGCCAAGATATCTCTTCTTGGTGGCCATCACCATATTTCTTCTAATAAGATCCTCTAAGTAATCTTCTGCTACATCAGCCAAGCGTCTTTTCTTTTGTTTTACGACCAAACCCTCTGCCGTCCATAACTTCATTAACTTTGAGATCTGAATCTCTTTGTCCTCCAAGAATGCTCCAAAATACAGAAAGCAAGGTTTGAGATAATGGGGCAAATTCTTGTAACTGAATTGTATGATGTGCTTGGAGTCACCACGAATATGTGAACCTAAGCCATCCGCCACTTGTTCCCACTGCTCTTTCTTCTTCATACTTGCAAGAACACCAGCTACCAAAACAATTGAAAGAGGTAACCTTTCACACTTCTTTGCTATTTCTTGTCCAACACCTTCAAGATCCGGTGGGCAACTTTGTTGGAGAAAGACCTTTCTCCGTAACAACGTCCAGCTTTCATCTTCAGAAAACAAGCGAAGATGATGAATAGAACTAACACAGCTAGCATAGTTAGCAACCTTATCTAGCCGGGTTGTCAGCATAATTCTGCTACTGTTGCTGGTATTCGGAAAACATAACTGTAACTCATCCCATGCTATAGTTTCCCAGACATCATCAATGAGGATAAGGTATCTCTTTGACAATAATAGTCTGCGCAACTTAACAGCTAATTCAGCTTCAGGCACTTCACTAAGATCAGTTGACTTGTCGACCACATCACTCAGAATAGAAACCAACACCTCTCGACGGTCGTACACTTGAGAAACATAACATTTTGCACGAACATCAAATTGTGGAACAACTGATTCATCAATGAATAGTTTGTTAGCAATTGTTGTTTTACCTTGTCCAGCCATTCCAACAATAGAAATGACATCTCTTTGTGATGTTCCTCTAACAAGTAGGTTTGTTATTGTCCGCAAGACGTCCTGGAATCCCACCATATCTTCAGCTATAGTACAATCCAGTTGAGATGATATATGGCCTTGGGAAGCCTTTCTAAAGCTTTTTGGTCGTGAGCCACGCGCCTGGTCTAACGTAGCTTCCCTGGCCTTTTTCTCCAGCTCTGTAATGAAGACCATCTGAACACCTTTATCCCCTTCTGCCAGTAGTTCCAACTCTTTTGTCGTCATTTTTGCAAGAACACCGGCCAGCACAACAACTTGAACAGGCGACCCTTTACACCCTTTGGCTAATTGTTCTCCAAGAGTTCTAAGATTTGGCGGACAACTTTGTTGGGGGGGCCGCCTTATTTTGTAACAGCATCCAGCTTTCTTCATCAGTAAACAAGCGCAGATAATGAGGTGAACTAACACGTCTAGCCTTAGTGGCAACTTCATCTAGACGAGTTGTTAGAAGAATTCTGCTTCCATTGTTGGCATCTGGAAAGCATGACCTTAGATAATCCCATGCTACAGGGTCATTAACATTATCAATGAGTAGAAGATACCTCTTTGGCAATAAAAGTTTGTGCAACTCATCAGCTAATTCATCTTCTCTCGCTTCACTAAGATCAGTTGTCTTATCAACAAGATTCCTCAGAATAGCAACTAATAACTCTCTGCGTTCAAAAACAACAGGAACAAAACATTTTGCACAAACATCGAACAAAGAGACAACTAATTCGTCAGCGAATAGTTTGTTAGCAACTGCTGTTTTACCTTGTCCAAAGGTGCCAACAATCGAGATAACATCAAGCTCTCTTGGTGTTACTCTAACAAGTTGATCTCTTAAGGTTTGCAGTACATCATCGAAACCTACCATTTCATCTGTTATTTCTTCAGTTATCCTTGGAGTACTGGCCATTTGTGATGATGCACTAACATAAGAAGATCTCTGGTTCTCCAGAATTTCATTGAACTCTTTCATCGCCTCTTCAGAGAAATTCACGTGATCCCCATTCTTCGCCAGTTTTGCAAGAGCATTGGCCAGCATAACAACCGCAAGGGGTAGCCCGTGGCAGGTTTTTACTAGTTTTTGTCCAACATCTCTAAGATACGGTGGGCAACTTTGTCGGAGGAAAACCTTATTTTGTAACAACATCCAGCTTTCTTCATCAGAAAACAAGCGAAGATGATAGGGAGAACTAACACGTGTAGCATAATTAGCAACTTCGTCTAACTCTGTTGTTAGAATAATTCTGCTTCCATTGTTGGCATCCGGAAAGCACGATGTTAAAAAGTCCAATACTACAGTTTCACGAACATCATCAATGAGGATAAGGTATTTCCTTTGCAACAATATTTCGTGCAACTTGTCAGCTAATTCATCTTCAGGCACTTCACTAAGATCAGTTTGCTTGTCAACCGCATCATTCAGAATAGCAACCAACAACTCTCTACGTAAATATACAACAGGAAGAAGACATTTTGCACGAACGTCAAACAGAGAGGCAATTGATTCGTCAGAGAATAGCTTTTTGGCAACTGTTGTTTTACCTTGTCCGAAAGTGCCAACAACTGAGACAACATCAAGTTGTGATGTTCCTCCAACAAGTTGGTTTCTTAACGTTTGCACCACGTCCTCGAATCCCACCATTTCTTCAGTTATGCTTGGCATACTGGCCAATTGTGATGATGTGGCAACATTGGAAGCATCGGTAAAGTTGTCTGTTGGTGCGTCACACGCCTTGTCCTCCTTAATCTTTTCGACCTCTGCCTTAACAAACTTAATCTCCTCAATGAGATCCGAAAGCCATGGTGTAAGATACCAGCCAGGAACATCTTTAGTCGCGAAACAATCAACTATATATTCTATTTCATATGCCTTGCCAATTACCACTGTGGCAAGATGTTGCAGTCTGTCATGATTAATACATTTTGCTGCTGCAACATCCCTCAAAAAAGGTTGCAAAAATTCAAGATCCTTCAGCACAGCTTCAAGTTGGCTCTTGGCAGAAGGAAGTGTATCGGCAGACTGGCTAAGGAACTCATTCATGTTGTCCAGAAGGAGATCAACAAAGCCAAGTCCATCAATCCTAGGTAAAATGGATTGAAATGACATTTGAATGATCTGGTAAGTCAAAGCGCTGATAGGCCGAATCAAGCCAGGCAAATCAAGGGTGACCTCTTGATTTACTTCTCCAGATGCCACTTCTTCCTCGTTACCATATAACGAGAAAATGAAAAGTGCTGCATTGACCATCAAATTATCTATTTCTCTAAGCTTAGATCCAAAGCCCTGTGGTGGCAGATCCTCAAGATAAGTTCCCAAATAGTCCAACATATCGAAAAAGTTCTCCATTTGATTTTGATCCTCCAATGGAACTATCAAGCCATAGCTATAAGAGAATTGTAACATCAGCAGATTGGTTTTGAGAAAAATGGTAAACATTGTTTCCATTTTAGCTAGGACAGCGTGACGCCAGGTTACTTGTGGTCCGGACATAAAAGATTGGATGAGTTCAACATAGATACGACGGACACAAGGCTGAATGGGAAAGATTCTCTTCAATACGAAATCAGTAAGCAAGGAATTGATATCAGTTTCCTGATTATGCTCAGGAAAATGCAAGAAGATAATCATTGCTGCATGACAAGTGACAGCTATAGCATGAGTAAAGAAAGTCATTTGGCTACAGTCTTGTAATTTTCTGAAAGCAAGCATGTAACAGAGAGATTGTGGTGAACTCAATGCGCAAAAGAGTTGCTCCTGAAGTTGTGGACTAATAGATACGGAAGAAGCCAAAGGTGTGCTCACCACATATTTTATAGTCTGCATTACATCACCAATGAGTTTTGCTATAGACATGGGAGTAGCATCAGAAAGATTTACTACCTGAGGATAAGAGTATTGAGCTTTGATTTCCGACTTACAAATCCGGATCTTTTTTTTCACCTCAGACAAAGTGAGATCAAATTTGGGATCAGGTGGCACCATTCCTGTGGAGAATAGACTGTAGAGGTCCGATCCTACAACTCTAACGATAGCTCGGACGTGTTCTGAAGCATCCAGCAAGTTGCTGTCAGTAGTAAAGCTCTGCAGCCTCAGGAAAATGTCAAGAAACTTCAGCTCCATAAAGAGGAAATTGATGTCATCCAATATTGCATCTGTCAAGGACAATCTCCATTGCTCTTTCATCAAATCTAGAGCTTCAATGGCTTCTTTGCAAAACATCTTAGCGTCTCTCAATTTTTTCGGTTTGTCACACAAGAAAATGAGAAGCAGAGGAGAAGCTGACTCGATCAGTCTTTCTTTATATTCAGATCAAGAACACTGCACAAAATGGTAATAGCGTTGACTTCAGTAATTCTTTAATTTGTACTTTATTATATAGTATATCTTTTGTATGATTGTATATATACTTCACAGATATGACGTCTGAACAGACAGTTCAACTGTAGAACATAATAATTTGTAATTCAGGTCTGTTGTATCAGTTTTGGTGCATGAATGTGATCGTTTGTTGCATTTTCAAGTCATTCCTAGGTGGAGGTTTGATTAGAAAAGACGAAAGATACTATTGAACATTATAAATTGGAGTCGAATATTTAAAAAATACAATACATAAACAAAATAAATAAAGATGTGCAGAAAATAGATGATGGTTACTATGATATCATAAAACTGGTCTAAACCACCCACTTGCCGTGTAAGACCATAGTAATTTTGGTTTGGAGCTGCTTACCGATTCCCGTTTCACTTTCATTATAGTACATCTTCTTAGTAACGAGTCTATTATTCAAATAGTCACTAACTATTTAAAATTATCTAGTGAAATTATATTTTTTTGTTTATAATAGAAAAGTCCACAAGTCAGAATGCCGCTCAATTAGGTTTTCCAATCTTTTGATTATCAAATGTCTAATTTACCCTTTAAATTATCAATCTTTGTCTTTTTTCTTTTTACCTATATTATAATTTTTTGCTCTTTTTAATCTATATTGTGAATTTACCTACAGAACAAATAAAATTTAATTATAAAGTAATAAAGTGCAAAATATTTTTCAAGCATATCTAATGTTGAAATAATAAAATAATTGAGCACAATAAAAAATAGTTAATTGGAATAATTTGTTCGTATTAGTAATTTTAACACTTACTATATAAACTCAATTTTTTTTTAATAGAATTGATAATGAAAGAGAATAAAAGCTTTTAAAAAATACATTTCATCCATATAATATAAAATAATTATTTAAATTAGAGGTATATTTTACAATATTCATACATTATATATGTTTGAAAATTGTTCATATATGATCTCGCCCAACTATGTCTTATAAAAAGGACTAAGTGATCGTTGCAATATAATCCGATTTTAGAGTCCAGAGTCGAGTCCCACAGAGAATTAAATTTAGCTACAACTGTTCACTATCACTAAAAAGACAAGTTGAATAATTTTCTAATTTATAAAAATTAAGATTTTTATTTCGAACTAATTAAGTAACAAATATTAAAGTAGTAAAATTATCAACTAAAGAGGATGAAGCTAGAGATAAGATTAAGGAGGCCAAGAATTATGATTTTCTAAATTATCGGATTCCTTCTTACAACATTATCTATATGGGTTTCATCCGAAGAAAAATTCTTCTCTTGTTTTTTTTTCTAAAATTATCATTCTTCTTCATTTGGGTCTTCTTCTTTTAGCTCTATTTAGTCCACCAAAAGCCCATAATCTTTACCAAACCCTAACTTTTTTTTATCCCTAATCTTGTATTAGACTAAAATCCCCAGTGCAATTGAAGACTAATGAGAGAAATCCAATGTTTAATTAAAGTTTAACGTCGAAAATTATAATTGAAACATGTTGTTAGCCATTACCGAAGGAGATGAAAGAGATTTTTTTTTTTTTTTTTACAAATGACAGTGTGTTTATCCCTTCAGCCTCTTTCTTCGATTTTTTAAACCCCCAACTATTAACCCATTTAATTATTTTGATTATTAGGGTATTCGTTCTTGTAGTTATTGTCTTTAATCCTTGTGATATCCCAGGCGGATGTATGTGAATGTTTAGTATTAGTACCTTAGTTACTTTGTCTTTACTGAAAAATATGTATAACGTATTAATAAAACATATTTGGCAATATTTATTCGTATTAGTCTATAATTTTTATTTTGTTACATAAACATGATTAAAAACTTAGAGAAGACAAAGTCATAGTTGTTAGAAGCTGCACTAGAACAATTAATAATCGAAACTAGACTAAGAACAAATAAATTAAGTAGAAATAGAGTCGACTGTTCATAGTCCATAAACCCTTGTATGCGCATGATCTCAGAATAATTTTCTTTTCAAAGAACAAATGAAGTCCTGGAACTACGAGCAGAGGGCGGAGCAGCGAACTCATAGCTACTCATAGTTACTAGTTATTACTAATTATGTTTGCAATTAAATATTTATACATATATTATGAATTTTTTAATAAAAATAAAAGGTTCAAACAAAAGCTACTATATTCGTTCGAACCCGTTAGTCATAGCTAATGCTCTCCTTCCACCCATAACTGCGAGAGCAGGACTGCAGGAGTAGAAGGAGGGCTTTTGCATATACTCGATTTTGGGATCATAATTGAAACTATACCCACTTTCCAAGCCTACCCACTTTACATCAACTTCAAACTTATCGGGTCTGAAGTTAAATTAAAAATAGTCTGAAGTGCATTAAGGCCAATTAAGTCTAAATATAAATATTTTCATGTACTTAAGGTCAGAGAAGGTTTGAAGTGAAAAAATTATAATTCAGATGCACTTAAGGCCAAATAGGTATGAAGTGTTTCATACATTCAAAGCCAAATAAGTCTGAAGTAAGAAAATTGCACTTCAGATGCACTTAAGACCAAATAGGTCTAAAGTGTAAACAATGGTTTCATGCACTTAAGGCCAGTAAGTTTGAAGTGAAAAAATTACACTTCAGATGCACTTAAGGCCAAATATGTCTGAAGTGCAACCAGTGATTTCATGCACTTAAGGCCAAATAAATCTAAAGTGAAAAAATTGCATTTCAGATGCACTTAAAGCCAAATAGGTCTGAAGTGTTTCATGCACTTAAGGCCAAATAAGTCTGGAGTGAAAAAATTACACTTCAAATGCACTTAAGACCAAATAGGTCTGAAGTGTAGCCAATGGTTTCATGCACTTAAGGCCAATAAGTCAGAGGTAACACTTAAAGCCAAATAGGTCTAAAGCACAACCAACGTTCTCATGCACTTAAGGCCAACTAGGCTAGAAGTGCAAATTGCCCAGAAACAGAAATTTGTTCTTCGAATTTTAACAATCCAATAAATGATTTAACACCTAAATCTACTCCAAATGAGCTCAAATTTGAAACATAACCTCTAAATATCATCAAGAACAAACCTCAATCATCAATTTGTCAAAACATCTGTAAATCTAACGAATCCATTTTGCAATTAAGAAAAAGAAGAAGAACCTAAGCAATAGTAAAAAATAAAGCGCCACGGCAGCTCACCATTGTAAAACATCATAAACTACCTTAAGATATGTTCACAAACACTATATAAAATCACTGTCCTCCAGAAGAAGAAGAAGAAAGAGGAGAAAAAAGTTTGAAATTATTTAAATTTTGGGTGCTAGTTAAAAAAAAAAGTTAAAAAATAAGTACAGGTTAAATGGGGCGACAGGGCGCCCCGTGCAATTTTTACATAGAAGGAGCTGCTCTTTTTTTTTTTTTTTTTTTTTTCCAGTTTATTCCTATACGTTATTGATTGAGCTGGTTATATTCTAAACGCTAGAGCCCGTCTTATTTCTCTGCCAAGGTTTTTTCCTTTGACCATGCTCTTCT
This sequence comes from Nicotiana obtusifolia, assembly GCA_002018475.1. Classification (NCBI taxonomy): domain Eukaryota; kingdom Viridiplantae; phylum Streptophyta; class Magnoliopsida; order Solanales; family Solanaceae; genus Nicotiana; species Nicotiana obtusifolia. Next base: position 30,992 of record MCJB01048912.1, read on the forward strand.
TATTTTACTTTTTAAATATTTTAAATTATTAATATTATATCGTACAATACTTTTTTATATAGTTTCAGATATTTAAATTTTATTTTTAGAAACTTAAGGAATTTATATCGAATTCGAACTGAAAACTAAGTACTTTAACTCTAGTAAATATTTTTTTTAGTAATTAAATGAACTCTAGTAAATGCTGATATAGTTTAATTTAGCTATATAATTATATAATTTTGACGTCATACTATTTTAGAGGTCCAATTTTATAAGCCCAATCAAACCCAAACAGCATCACACTAAAATTATTTCAATTTTTCTTCAATATCTAAAATAGAAAATAAAGAAGTCAAAAATTGAAGCGCAGAATTGATAAAATGAAACAAGGAGTAGCATTTCACAATTAGCTAATACAAACAGTCCTAAAAAATGAAAATACAAACAACTAAACCGTTATTCTCGTTATCTTCCAATTCCATCATCACCTCGTCTTCGCAATTGCCCTGCCCGCTTCTCTCTTTCAGTTTCAGATAAAAAAAACAAATCCCAAAATTCCGCATTTCGTTTTTTCAAATCCCAAAAATTCCTCAATTTTAATCATCACTCTAAAAAATAAACCAAAATCCCATAAAAGTGCATAGTAATGGCGACCCTAGAAAGCTTGATCGGATTAGTGAACAGAATTCAACGTGCCTGTACTATCTTAGGAGATCATGGTGGTGAAGGAATGTCCCTCTGGGAAGCTCTTCCTTCTGTCGCCGTCGTTGGTGGTCAGGCTAGTATTCCTACGTTAATCATAAACAAATATCCCAAAAATCGGGGTCACATATATAAATCATCATTCATTTTCAATTTTTTTATTATACAACGAATCAATAAATCAAACAACTCTGAATCTCTGACTAGTTGGAGTCTGCTATATATATGAATCTCTACATTATATTAGTGTTACATGCATTTATTTTTGTTTGGAACGTTTCATTTTCTGATCTTGTGGTGTGATAATCAATCAGAGCTCTGGAAAATCATCTGTACTGGAAAGCGTCGTGGGTAGAGATTTCCTGCCTCGTGGATCAGGTAATTTTAATATTTTTAAAAAACTTTGGATTGCATTTTTATGTGTGGAAAGTCTGATTCATGATTATTGATGAGAGAAGTGTACTGCTGAATTAACAATGATTTAACTATCACATGGTACGACTTCTAGGTAATGATCTAAAAGTCTCTATTTTCATAGTGAAGAAGTGATAGAGTAGTTATTGGTGTCTTCTAAATCTACGGTAGGTATTTTATTTGATTATTAGGTTATTCAACTGCTCTCAATTCCAAACTAGTTGGTGTCAGCTATATGAATCCTTTATAATATCCATTTTTCTCTATTTGGACCAATTTCATTCCATTACTAAATAATATGTCTCGTAAGATTAGAGGTTATCTAAAACAAGAGGTTCTCTGAATCTCACAATTATCCGCGCACTGAGATACAAGTCCCTAACCAAATTATTGATCTTCTCTCATAAATCTCTTTACTTTTTGCTTTCTGAGATTAAAGAGTGTTTGTTGCAATTGTCTTTGTATGATTTGAAGTTAGCAGTTAAGCACATCTCTATCCAGTAATTTCTCTTTTCTGCTAATTACTCTTTCAGTTTATACTTCATCTAATTTGGTTTTCCTTTTCCTCATCTTTTGAAATTTGAAGGCATCGTTACAAGGAGGCCATTGGTACTTCAATTGCATAAGACTGAGGGAGGGGCTGAATATGCGGAGTTCCTGCATGCTCCAAAGAAGAAGTTTCCTGACTTTGGTGACTTTTGATATTATAAGACACTTACTTTCTTTAACTGCTGGTCTTTCAGTTTTGGTTTAGTTGATATGTGTTTGCATGATAATTGAACCTTTACTAGGTTTAGACACTCCATATGCCACACATGTACACCAGTACATGAGTTCCCTACTTTAACTTGCAATGAAAATCTTTGGAGATCTTCTAGTAAGAAAGACATAACTGACCCTTTTTTGGAAACTTTGTGCAACTTGGTGTGAAATGTTAGAGAGACATTTGAGTAGGGTTGTATCCTGGCCACTACTGCAGTTCGTCAAAAGATTATTTCGTTCGGGCATATGTTAGATCAAGTCCTCCAGATACACGTAAAAGCATGTTACACTGATAATTTTCTTTCCTAAAATCAGAACTGGAGATTGACCTCGCATTCTATGTCATACCCACTTCCTCCCATATCTGATTTCTGTTCACATGATGAATCAGAGATCTCAACTGCTTCCATTGTTTACAAAGTTTTCCACCCATCAAACTTTCCTTTAAAAAGCAGAACGGAATTTGAGTTGATATTAACATTTATGTGCGAGAATAATGCAATCATCCATTCAAATGTTAGCTTTTCACTATTTAAAATATAATGTTTGTTTATGCAGCTGCGGTACGTCAAGAGATAGCAGATGAGACAGACCGCATAACAGGGAAGACCAAGCAAATTTCTAATGTTCCAATTCACCTGAGCATTTATTCTCCTAATGGTATGTCTTCTGTATCCTTACCAGTTTATCAAATCTTGCTTATGTTGATTGCACTTGTTCAATTCTTGAAATATGGCTATGGTCTAAATTCACCATCTTACTATGGCACATTTCCCAATAAAATCTTTGAGGATTCTTGTTATTCAACTAATCATAAAGCATCATATCTACTTTGCTTTTATCTTACAATCTGTTGTACATCAATTTAACATACATCAATTCAGCTCTTTATGATCTATCAGCAACTCTTAAGTGAAGTTAGGCATTTTGCATGGGTATAATACTATAATGTACCCTAGTTTGTTGTTGATAGAGAAAGAATTTATGGCGAATATTAGATGCATTAATGGACCAGCCATAATCCACCAGACAGAAGATAGTTTGTGTGTTACGCCGGTTAACTTGAGGTCCTGACCAAAAGTTCTTTAGAATTAGTGCTTTGTTTATGCCACATCATTGTGAGTCATATTTTTCTATTCCCCCCTCCCTCTCTTTATAATCTTGAATAGCAAATGCCTACATTGAACAGTTACTGTTCAAGTTAATGACTATCAAGTGCATGTTTTGTCTTACAGTGGTAAATTTAACACTCATTGATCTTCCTGGGTTGACAAAGGTTGCTGTAGGTGAGCACGAAATCACTACTTTCCTATAGGTATAGAAAAGGAGCCAATCTTCTTGTGGTGCTGTATTACTTAGGTGTTGGCGAAATTGATATGATAAATCTTGAATTATGCAGAGGGACAACCAGAGAGCATTGTTGAGGATATTGAAATGATGGTCCGCTCTTATGTGGAAAAAGTAAGCCTAAGTTCAAGCTTGATTAACTAACGACTTGAAAAATACAGAATTACTTTTTATTGAACTAGCGTTTGGCTTTGTACTAACAGTTAAAGTTGGTGGAGTTGGCGATTTACTTATGTGTTACCTTTGTACATCTACCATTTAAATGTACGTCCATCACTATGAAAGTCTTAATGTGATCATTTGTAGGAAATACAATATATTTTTTGCTGCTTTGCTTATAGGTATAGGGTGACAAAACAGAATTCATGTGGGCTTAAGAACATCAAGATCTAGAGCAAAGGTGGAAAAATAAAATTTAAAGCTCAAATTATCAACATCTTGATGATAATGGAGCCAGGTATATGTGATATCTTCATGCGAACTGAGATTCACATTGTTGATGACTAACAAGGGGACATCTGGAATTGATGTGATATTTTATTAGCATTGTGCTTACTAAAGGGCAACATAGCCTCGCTTTTCTTCTCATAAATATAACAAAATAGCTGCAAGAACTGTAGGTTGTTTCTTAGCTAGAAAAGTGAGAGAAACAGACTTTTCCAAGTTTCTATTGGTTGCTACAAAAATTAATGAAATATAGCTTCACCGAACTGTAGGTTGTTCTGAGGTTAGAAAAGTGAGAAAACTATGTCTTGTCCACATTTCTTACTGATTGCTACCAAAACAATACATGTAGGCACTTACTGTCACTTGAACACTCTCCTATTACTTTACACCAAACAATCAATATGATCTATGTCTTGGGCAAGCCCTTGCATAAGGTTGATGCTTAACATGGACATTCGGTAGTGATAGATGTTTCAAATGTTGCATTATGTTTACAAAAGGACATGATTAACTCGTGTTTCTCAGCAAGAAAACTGAGAGAAACAAGACCTATCCAAATTTCTTACTTATTGCTGCGGAAATAATGAAATATACGCTGATGCTCTTTCTGTCCAAACAACTTAGCCTCACATGTGTTTTTCAGCAAGAAAACTGAGAGAAACACTTACAAATTTCTGCCAAAATAATGAAATATACTCTGATGCTCTTACTGTCCAAACAACTTATTTGCTCTCCTATTAGTTTGCACAAGACAATCAACAGCAAGTATTGTTGCAAGCCTCTCAACTAGCGTTAGACCCCATAAAGCCTTCATTCTGCCGATATGTGCTCTTCATGAAAGAATATGTTATTCCATGAGCTCATCTCTTGATAATCGGTGTATTATAAAGCAAACTACGTTGTGTTCCATTTATTTTTACCAGTGGGAGTATATTTAAAGTGTCTTGTCCTAATCACAGAGAAAATTTATATAAATTCTCCTAGTCTCCCCCTGAAAGGAATACCATTTGAGGTGCTCACTCATGTGCGCTAAAGAAGCTCGCTAACTTAATAAACAGCAAGTTGTAGAGGAACATACTACCAAGGTTACCGTTGTGATTGTAACCTCATTATCTTGTCTGATTGGGACTATTTAACAAAAAAAACTGTTAATCTAGATCTAGTTAATAATGTTATCATGAATAGATGTGCTCAGGTGCTGTTAGGTTACTCCCCCGCAATTCCTTTTTCCTCCAGCTATCTTCTTTGGGATCTGCTCTGTTGTTCCTACCACAACTTCAGCACCCACAAGCATCTTTTAAGTTTTTCTTGAGCAGTGTATTACATGTTTGCTTTTCTAAACTGAGCTTTTAGGGCAATAGCATGTGGAGGTAAGATTCAGGCTCTCTTTTCTTTTTCCTTTTTTGAATAAGTAAAATTCCCACTCTCTTACTCATTGGTCTCCAATATTCTTCCAATTACAATGCTTAAATGTCATATTACTTGGAAAGGGCTATTGGATATTGAATGTCTGGCTGTCGATGAGAAGGTCACCACTCCTTGATATACTCTTTCATGGTAGAAATAATATATAGACCTTGTCTTGAAAAATCCTACCTTTATCTGAAATATTTCTTCGATCGGTGTCAGCATAAGCTACTTCTCTGGAATGTTAAAGAACATTTGGACCTTATCTTCAGGGATAGAGTGTGGTGAAGTTGCATGTTATTGATGAAAGAGTGTCAAAGTTATTTCTTATTTCCATATTCTTGTTTCTAAACTATACTTTGAAGGTACTAACAAGCATGAGTTATCATGTCCTATCTATAGCATGTTTAAACTTTATGTGCTTTTTGTACTAGCCCAATTGCATCATATTGGCTATTTCTCCAGCCAATCAAGATATTGCAACTTCTGACGCAATAAAGCTTGCAAGAGAAGTCGATCCTTCAGGTATTATGGTGGGATATGCTAATTTTGTACTTCAAATAGGCTGCTAAAATTGGGCGGGTGTCTGATTGTACTTCATACTGTATTCATATTTCAGGTGAAAGGACATTTGGAGTCTTAACAAAACTTGATCTGATGGATAAGGGAACCAATGCCTTGGATGTATGATCCATCCTTTTCCAGAAGTTGCTTGAATTACACAAGTTTGTGATCCTTGCAATACTTATTGTCTATTATATTCTTTACTTATTTTTAGTTTTATTGATGTTTAAGGTACTTGAGGGTCGATCATACAAGCTCCAACATCCATGGGTTGGAATTGTTAATCGTTCACAGGCTGATATCAACAAGAATGTAGATATGATGGCCGCTCGTCGGAAGGAGCAGGAATATTTCGAATCAAGTCCTGAATATGGACATCTTGCTCATAAAATGGGAGCTGAATATCTTGCAAAACTTCTATCTAGGGTAGGTTTTCCTTTTTGGCTTTCAAATATTCCTTTTTGGGTTAAGGATTCCCTGAATTACCATTATTAACCTTTCCCTTTTTCCTTTTTGAAATTTCAGCACTTGGAGACTGTGATCAGACAGCGAATACCAAGCATTATTGCTCTAATAAATAAGACAATTGATGAGCTTAACTCTGAGTTGGACCGAATTGGCCGACCTATTGGTGTAGATGGAGGGGTAATTACAGTATATGATTAAATCTGAGAAGTAATGGTAATTGGGAGCTGCTTTTCTTATTTATATTAACTTGAAGTAATTTCTTCTTTCTACAGGCACAGCTGTACACCATTTTGGAAATGTGCCGTGCATTCGATCGAATATTTAGAGAACACCTGGAAGGAGGGTAATGCTTAACAGTTAGAACTTCATAATATAGAATCACAGAATGCTAGTATTTCTTTAAATGAACTTCATTCATTCATTCCGTCCATTGTTCCTTGCAAGGAAATGGTTAATTTTGAGGTGTAACGACATTCCAGTTGGTAGTGGTTACCTTATCTCTTCATTGTGGGGGTGTAACGAGATTCCAGTTGGTACCCCAACCATCCTCATTCTTATCTTGAAGATGTTTAAGTAACTTGTCCCAACTCATGAATGAGACATATGTTAGTACACAAATGCTTATCATGTATGCATATAAGCATTTTCCTCCTCATTGCCGTTGATGTGTGGAAAAGAAGCTCTTCTAGAACGTATATTCTTGACAATGAGAGCAGTTAGGTAAACATGCACAGACATCAGTAACAGGCTTGCTATCAGATTTGAACCTACTAAAACTCTAAAATGAATGTTGCCACCTTTTATACTAGTTTGATACCCATAAAAGATAAATCATGTAATACTGGAATGATATGGATCTGAATAGAGCAGAATGGGTTCAGGATTCATATAGCCCTTCTAACTTATTTGGGATTGAGACATAGTTGATTGATTGAATCTTGTTCTATCACACGCTGAAGTTATTAGAAGAAGTTACACTGATCTGAGTTCAAGGGGCCAGGGGAATCGAGCTCTATTTTACTTTACTATTATTATTGTAAAATGTTCTATTTTCTTATAAAAGGGTTACTAGCTATACTTTCTTTTATCTCAGGAGGCCAGGTGGCGATAGAATATATCGTGTCTTTGACCATCAGCTGCCAGATGCTCTTAAGAAGCTTCCATTTGATCGTCATCTTTCTACGAGTAATGTCAAAAAGGTTATTTCTGAGGCAGATGGATATCAGCCTCACTTAATTGCTCCTGAACAAGGCTACAGAAGGCTAATTGATGGATCCCTTGGCTTCTTCAAAGGCCCTGCTGAAGCCTCAGTTGATGCTGTAAAGTTCTTATTTTAATTCTTGTTTCAAATGTTTGTCTTGTTCAAGTGTTATATATCTGTGGTAGACATTACGCTAAGTTTCATCAAAATCCTGCTTTGTGGGAATCAGAAAGCTTTATCAATTAGCTAGTTCAAACAGTATGAGCTAATGTAGATTAAAAGGGAGAAAAAATAGAAGGTAATCTGAAACGTCCACACAGACACACATATAATATGTCTCTTTACAGAAGATGATACATATTTAGTTCAATATGCTTAATTCTATCTTTCTTTGCAATCTTACTTATGAATGTTGAAGTATTTAAATTACTATTCTTCTGTATTTTTATGAAATACAACTATTATAGGTTTGGATCTCATGAAGCCTTTGGATCTAGCACAAATCATGGTAGAGTTTTACTTCTTCAAAGATAACTGCTTTTTCTTTTCTTTTTCTTTTTTTTGCAGGTGCATTCCATTCTGAAAGAACTTGTGAGGAAGTCAATCGTAGAAACCCAGGTAAAGCAGATGTCTCCTGTAAGCCTTGCTCTGATGAGTGGAATTATGTTGTTCTTCCCACGTGTTTGCTTGCTTAACAATAGGAAACTGGAGCTGATCCTTTTGATCCCAAAAACTGTAGCTATTTCTGCTGGCTGATGTTTCAGATTTCCTGCTATTTCATTTTTATGGCTCTCAACTGAATCCAAAAGGATTACTATACGTTTCAGTCTGCTGCAATATTAGTTTGAAACTGTACTAATTATATCTACTAATATTTTTTAACATAGTACTTATCCATTTGTATCATGATAAGTTGTAAAATGTTCACATGCATCATCAATTCATCCAGAAGATATCAGTCATAAGGAGTTGGATTCGAATTGTTATCCTAGTTGTCCTTCGAGGATTTATGTAGTAGTGCTTTTAGGTTTATATTTCTTTCTTTGTCTTTTAATTCTTAATTAGGGATGATTTTGAAGTTTGATTATAGGAATTTGTGCAGTCACTAGACATTAGATTTCTGTCTGAGATCTGTGAAGAGGATGAAAGAATTCTTTGCTGACAAAAGCTAGTCGAGGTTCATCAATGAGTAGTGCTAGTGCACGAGAGTCAGAAAATTTTGTTGAGAAGAAGAATATAGTGTTGGTTCTATGTTTCCTCCCCTGATATTTTCTTAGTGATACAGAATGTTCAGAAATCATTACCATCTATTTGTTAATTATCATGTGCATTCACATCTTGTTTATGTTACTAAGAACTTAAAGGGAAGTTTCTTCCAAACTAAAGATTATGATCTCATGAAGGGAAAAGGAATCATGCATATCTAGCCCTGGCCATAGATGGGTACCTGGCCAAAGAGAAAAAGAATAGCAACTCTTTTATGATCAGTTCTTGCCTATCCATCTTTCATAAATGCTTCTATATAAGAGGCCCAAACTTCATCTACTGAAAATACTAGGTCAATCAGAACATCAAGCTGACTTAGAAGATGGAAAGGTGATATTTCTAACCTAGAATATCCCTATGCAGGAACTGAAACGTTTTCCAACACTTCAATCTGACATAGCAGCGGCAGCAAATGATGCTCTTGAGAAATTTCGTAACGAAAGCCGAAAAACAGTTTTACGGCTGGTGGAGATGGAGTCTTCTTACCTGACAGTTGAATTCTTTAGGAAGCTTCAGACTGAACCAGAAAAAACCCCCCAAAACCAAGCACAAGCAGCAGCGCCAAATGTAGACCGGTATTCAGATAATCATCTAAGGAGAATTGGTAAGTATCATCAGATTGCCTTGCCCTTTTCATTCCATCGATAATTATTTCCTGAAGTGAAAATAAGATCACACACTTCTCTGTGAAGTCAACCACATAAGATACTTTTAGTAGAACATATAACCATATTCGGAGAATTGGTAAATAGTATATTGCTCGAGTTTTCTTTACAAAGATCGCAGACTTCTCTATAGATTCCACCCAGTAGGATACTTAGTGAAACATATCTGTTCCGTTCTACGAAAGTAGAAAAACTGACTTAAGACATACAGTGTCTAAATTTTGTTGCTTCATCTGCAACAGGTTCAAATGTCTCTGCTTATATTAATATGGTCTGTGAAACATTGAGGAATACTATTCCTAAGGCTGTTGTCTTTTGTCAAGTCAGAGAAGCAAAGAGGTCATTATTAAATCACTTCTATGCTCAAGTCGGAAGGAGAGAGGTAAAGTATTCGAGATTGTTCACTTGTTTCCTCAATTTTTATTTCCCCCGGAGACTTTGTAGGGAAAAGGATAAGTAAAGTTTTACGCTAACTGTAGATTATACTATCTGATCATCATGGCAAACCCTTACATGATCATGTCTCTATTATAAAAAACGTTTGATACTCAATAAACGTGATACAGAATATTCAGATTTAGAGATGCTAATGCAAAATGGATGATGGATACAGAATAAAACACTAGAGAGAAACTAAAGTCAATAGAGCAGAGCTCTGATTTCTTCATTTTTTTTTATCTTATCAATCTGTTAAGATCTTTTAGTATCTGAAAAGGTCAAGGTGAGGGTTATAGATATTTCTTTGCTGAATCCTAGATGTTTTGTGTAAGGAAACCTTAGACCACAAGGGGAAGGGGGTTTGCTAGTGTAGAGAAAATGATAAATATTTGACATTTCCTAGAAAGAAAATAAGTTATGTTCTCTAAATGTATGTACAGAAGGAGCAGCTGGGGAAAATGTTGGATGAGGATCCCTCTCTCATGGCAAAGAGAGAGACTATAGCCAAAAGGCTTGAGCTATATAAGTCAGCCAGAGATGAGATTGATGCAGTTGCATGGAAATGATGAGTTCCAGTTTTTCTTATTTGAAAAAAGAAAAAGATTCTCATTTTCTGGATAGAGTATAAAATAAAGTAGTAGGAGATGAAAGCATTGTCATGCCGGTGGCTTATCTTGCAAGGATGTTTTTTCTCGATGCCAATATACCTTCTTGCAATAAGGAAGGATTTCAGTTTCAAAATGTCGTACTTGGTAAATTCTTGTTTGGTGGTGCAAAATTACCAGGAGCATTAAAGTGCGCTGCCAGGATTTATTTCTATATTTGTTATTCTTTTATTCTTTGTAATTCTAAGGGATTAGTCCATTTTTGCTTCTTCTGAGCATCACATGCCAGGAAAATTGGAAAGAAAAAAAACATTGATGTGTAGTGTATGTTACTTTGCTTAGAAAAAGCTTTTAGGTTTTTCGGTTACAGTCAAATTTCAATGAGTTATGATGGAATTATTGCTTCTGAGCCTTTCATATTTTCCGGAGATGTCATTTTCCATTTTATACTATGATCTAGTCCGACATAACCAATTAAATTGGTTCTTGTGCCTAGTAGTGATAAACTAAATTAATGTTTTGTGGTACTTCACTTTGTACGTTTTCATATAATGTTGACTACAAGGTGTAGTCCTGGTTACCTTTTATACAATTTCATAATGCTTCTCTATGCTTATATTGTTTAGGATATCCAGGACTATGGTTATTGCAAAATGTTATGTTAGATGAAAATGTAATACAAAATTCCAATAAGATGGTTAAAATGGATGAAGATTAACGGCAGAAGAATACCGATCAAAAATTTCAAGTGACTAGCTTGGCTGGTGATGTGTTCACCCACTTGCACGCTTTCTTGCAAGCACGAAATTCTTAGTTCGTCCGCCACCACACGGACTGGTGTACTCTTATTGCTAATTCCGAGAGGGCTTCTCTCTTCGGGAGCCTGTGCCCTGTCGTTTTTGTGCAATAAACCCCTCCGGCCGAAGACTAGTGGTAGGTGGTCCGGTGGAGCTTTCCCGAATTCGCGTAAGTGTGTCCACACCCCCAAACTTACTTGACAAGGAATCCTTTCTCGCGAACCCACGTTTAAGGGTCGCTAACAGAAGGTGAAAAGAGGCCCTTGGTCTCGAGTCAAACTGGGGCGTCATTTCATTCTCGTAACGGGAATGAGTGCACCGCAAGACCACGCCTTTTGCCGGCAAGCTACCCTTGCCTACCTCATCTATAGGCATTTCTATCTGCTCGCCTATCATTCATTGGTTAAGGTTGATAAAAGCTAGCTGGAAGTAATCTCTTGTTCTCAGTGAAATCTAAAGGATCTGGTATAGTAAGAGTGTGGTGCTTGCCCTCTTTATTCTGTAGATGCGCTCCTGGGAAGGGAAGTCAGAATTTTTTACGCAGATCGATCAATCCCACCCTGTTCAAGTGATCGCCCCGAGCCGAGCGAGATTGGAGACCGCTTTAATGATTGTTCGTAATGGGCCTACCATTTAACATACGTATGTCATGTAGTTTTTGTTTTTGCAACTACATACTTTCCTGGAACAAGAAAGCCCGAAGGCCATCAGACTGAATTTGTCGTAAAATTGAGATTATTTCGTTTCCTTCCTTATCAAAGAGGGGCCTGCGGGGCTTATTTATTGAAAAAAGCAGGCTATCGACCTTTTATCTGCATCTTCCCCCATAGAGTGGCGTCTTTTATAAGAAAAGACTTTCTCAGTGGAACTAAAGAAAAAAAATATTGAGCTTTTTTTTTTGGTTGGCCTTTAGCCACGCGGCGGCTATGCGCATGTGTCCCAAAGTGACGTATATTTTTTGGTAATGGGTATACTCGAGAGAAAAGGGTTGCAACGCTTACCTCTTTTTTGCCTACCAATGATAGAGGAAGGCTTACCTCAGACCCAAACCCCCTATGAATGCTTCCACTTGAAGAGACTGACTTGCCCTTTCATGAATAAAATGTGACTAATTAACCAACCAACAAAATCACTTGTTACAAATAAGATCTTGCTGTTGTATCGAAAGAGATAAATGTTGACTAATCTGGCTAACATCTGGAGGCTCTCTGGCCGGTGAGAGGCTTGCTATCATAAACTTTTCTCTTGGTGTATGTGAAAAATCACTCTCTTTAGCATTTTGGTTTAACACCATGGAGGCAGCTGATACCTTCCCAGCTTCTTCATCAGGTAACCTGCCAATTCAACACATTGTCAGCGGCATTTTGCTGTAAAAAGTCATTAATAAATCAGTATCTCCTTTACTTGTGTGAGCACGTGATTTTTGCCGTGCCCAAAACACTCATATAAATATAAATAAAAATAGTTTTAATTAATTGTTAGCTTTGTTTTGGAATTTATTAGAATTTTTAAATTACTTATATTGTCTTGTTTGTTCAATGTTTAATTAATTAATTCATGAAAATACCCAAAATATCATGCATTGCATTTAGGATTTATTTTTATATTTTTAGGCTCGAATTAACAATTGTTGATTTTACAAAATTGAAAAATCATAAAATAGTTCGTTTTCACACGTTTTTAGTTTTAATGTTTAATTCATAGAATCTAGCATTATATTAATTTTTATAATTAGTTAATTTAGTTTAATTTCACATTTTAAATAGATTAGGATTTTAATTACTAAGTAATCTAGTTATTAAAATTTAAAAGGAGTTTAAAATAAATAATTAAGAATTAAAAAAGAAGAAGAGGGAAACAGGACTGGACTGGTTTGTTTTAAAACAAACCAGGTCCAATCCTAATTAATCCAAAGAGGCCCAAGTCCGTTTGTCACTTTAAAACTCGGATTGCATCTGGGCCGTTGATCTCTCGGAACTAATCTTACCCTAATATATAAATGTCCTAA
>MCJB01048913.1:0-12169 GCA_002018475.1 Nicotiana obtusifolia
GGGGGGGGGGGGGGTCAGATTTCTCCTATATATATTGATGTACTAGATTCAGAAAAAAGGAAGAAAAAACATTCTCAAGAAACAAAGGCAATATATTGATTTCCCAGCTTTGCAATTATACTCTATCTTCTAAGTGTTGTATTCTTTCTCTTTTTACATCTATCCATTTACGATCAGATTTGTCACTTACTTATTGATTCCCACGCTTAAAATTCAATTGATTTGCTTCCAATTTTTGGGGCAAACAAATGGTGTTGTAGTTTTTCAATAATAATAAATTTATTTGCAAGCAGTTTCATCAGAAATATATGAATCAAGAGAAAAAGTAATGAGACAACGGAATACACTATCAAGGAGGAAGAGACACAAACGAAAATGAAGATTCGTGTTACAACATCCCTAAATGATAGTAATTAATTAAGGAAATCACCCTAACAAAAATACAAAAATACCAAACAATATATATTTAATTGACTTTAACTTATATACATCAACAGTATAAAGAATCTTGTAAATAGCGTATGAATTTTTTATATTATCTATGTATATAAGTAAAATTCTTAAATACATTTGAATAAATTAAATACTTTTATTGAATAAGAGCACAAACCAGACTCAGAATTGTGATCAGAGAGGTTAATCTTTGTCTTGTTGTTCTTGAAAGAGGACTTTTCAGCAGCAATGGCTTTCGCTGACTTCTTGTCTTCTTTGGGAGCACACTTTCTTTCTTTGATGTGCCTTCACCATTTCCTTTTCCATTTCCATTTTTCTCCATCTCTCTTTCTAGCTCTTAGAGTTTATGTATGTATATGAGTGTAATCTATTATATTGCTTTAATTTGTTGCCTAACTTCTGATGCTTTGAACAGTAGTTTGTGTGCGGTATTTATAGGAATTGAGGCTTGGTTTATGGTCTTCTTCTGAATATTTTCATGTAATTTCTGGTTGATTTTCTGAGTTAGCTCATGTAAGATTGAACGAAGATTGTTGTTTATTTCTTGCTTGGAATATACATGTGTGTGTGGGTTTTTGGTTTGAAGTTTAGTGTCTAAAAGTTGCTCGTATGGATGAGACAGGAAACTTTTAATTTTTTAAGCTAAATTATGTTGTTATTTCCCTCGCATTGGTGAATATTTCATCCTCTCTTATTCTATGTTTACTTGTTTGAGAGGAAAACTCAGATTTTCTTTACTCGGTTCTTCTTCTTCTTGTTATTTCTCCTCACTTCTCCTCTGAAATTTAATCTCCAGTTGTGTGTATTTATGTGTTATCGTCTATGTGTGTGCATGCATGCGTGGTTAAACTGGCACAGAGTACTTAATTATGCTGAATCGATATGAAATTCTAAGGAAACATTAAGGAAAGGAGTTGGTTATTTCTTAGAACGATTTTTGGCAATTACTTTCTGCAGCAAGCTCCCTTAATTTAATAAAAACAAGAAACCCAAAAAATATTTTAAGAAAATTTTATTACCTTATACATCTCCACGTACAATCAGACCTCTGTATAACAATTTTTTACTTATAAAACAATATTCATCTTTATAGCAGTACGCTCTTTATAAAATTACCTGTCACGCCCAACCTTGGGGAGCGCGACCGGCACTCAACCGAGATGCCCCGGTCAAGCAAGCCTACTTGATGTGTTCTATCCAATCTTAACCAATAACAACAAAAGAACAATTAACATGAGATAGATATGAGAAGAGTTAAGTGCTTCGCATTCTTTTCCATTACTCAAAGGATATTCGTTTACAATTTTTAAAATATCACAAAATCATATTTATGAGAGAAAACATGTTTGCCAAAATACCAACATTTCTAGTTCATTTTCCAATATTGAACACTGCCCACAACAATGTCTACGGAGCCTCCAAGTACAACATAACAGTAGTATGGAAGTGTCGCGTTAAGGCCTCGGCTATACCTCAAAACACAAAGTACAACATCAAGTGGCATAAGGCCCAGGACAGAGTAGGGCTTACCAAAACCTGCTGAATAGAGAGTAACTGCTAACGAAGACCAAAGCTGCCCGCTAATGAACCACCTGCATCCATTGAAGATGTAACACCCCCGGCAAAATGGGACGTTAATACATATGGAATAGTACTAGTATGTGAAGCTAAATGTCCTATTTCAAAATAGAATGCCAATAAAAGAAGGGAATAATCATGAAAGCAGCAAGTAACGATCGATGATACCCAAATGCCAAGTTAAAACATAACAATTTTCAAAACACGAAAGCAAATATTATTTTTGGTTGGGAGATCATTAGCACCGATATACCACTGTGTTTTTAGCACGGAGTCCAATCTTGGCCCGATCGGCTAAGCCATCTCTCCACGAACAATGTGGATTGACATGTGATGCGAAAGAAAGAAAGGTGTTACCAAGAGTAGGAAACACCATGCGCGCAACATGGCGTCCGATCACCACCCGACCAGCAAGATCATCTCCCAACATATGTCATGTGAGTCGACATCAAACCCAAGGCTACCAACAATCTCATCCCAATCAAGGGGAATAATCTCAACACATTAATCTCATCTCAAATAAGGGGAATAATCACAATCAACTCCTACACCGGCACGTGTAGTTTCGGGTATGGGCCTTACGACCTACTATTCCTCGGTTCGCTAATGATACTCCAAAAAGCATTTTGTTTGCACACAATGAAAACAGAAGTACAAATACATTCACCTCATAACCTTTCGCACTATATAAAGCTTCATTAGTACTTTCAACCATTCACAACATCATTATTTTCTTGGCTCTATTGGCCCTATATATGATACTTCATTCATGGTACGTTGGCCGTATTTCATATTCCACACTTTTATTTCTCTACTTTCAAGGATCATCTGCATAACATCAACATATAGAATATTTCAAAAATCACAACTTTAGGTTCATTAGTAATGGAGGTTTTAAACGCAATGGATTCCTTTCAAAAGAATGGAGTAAAATGACTAGCAATTAAAGCACAAGTTAAAATCATAAACGAGTAATACACCACTTATTCTTGAAATACCTTTTTCCAAAAGGGTAATACACAATTTCAATTCACTAATATGTAAGAACTCAAATTACTTTGGAAATATTTATAAAGGAGAGCATGGTGACTTACGATTGGAACACGAATTCAACTCAAGTGCACTAGTTACTACAACCATGGCCACATTTTATATCTCACTCTCACTTCTTTCACTTCCAAGCATTATCATAGGTTATCAACAATTAAGAGCATCTGGAATAAATACCTCAAACATGTATATGAGCAATATGAGTCTTAAGCACTATGGGTTTTCTTTCTAAGTTAAGCATAATAGACTTTCATTTAAAACACTAGTTGAATTATAATGTTTTAATACGACACCCTTACTTGAACTCATTTTGGAAAGAGATCATGATAAGATAGGAGCAATTGGAACATATTTTTGAGTACATATATCTTTCAACGCAACACTTGTTTAGAATAATCAAATTTATTAGGAATAACCCGTAACATGGGATTTAGAAACTTGGGTCAACCATACTTGAAACTTACGGGATCATAATGGAATTCGACTCTAGAGAGAAGTTTAGCCACCATACCTAGATTGAGCTTTTTCTAAGTTACTACAACGTCCCAACACCTTTAGCAATATCAACCTATAAGAAGATAGAAAAAATCAGATAGTAATTAGAAGGATTCTCGTGGTGTAACTCTCTTAGGAATTTTGTCAAACACCTATTATGCAAAAATCAACTACAAGACTCTACAATGGTAATCCCTTCCTCCCTCAACTAAATTCAACAAGAAACTACCCAAAATAGCTCAACAACTGCACATATTACTACATAATGTCACATGTATGGCCTATCTCCAACTGCACAATCTACTTAGACACTAAACAAACTTCCACGGATGATGTAGGACAAGAACTTACCCGGATAGATGGTGGTCTTGTGAGTGGCTTCCATGATTCTTGAAGATTGGTGCAAGATTGGGTGATTAGAATACTAGGCCTTCCCCCTCTCTCTCTAAAATACTCTTACTTCTCTCAAAAAACATAAGATATTCGCTTCAAAAGGAGCCCCAAAGGCTATTTATCAAAATGGATTCGTGTTATAAAAATAGGAAAATGGACCCTCCGAACTCAAGTCTGCGGTCACACAATTGACCGCGTATCAGATATGCGGCCCGCAAAATGGATCACAAAAGTGATGCCAAAAACTGGGCTGGTCTGGACAGGTCTGCGGTCAGGTCTGCAATATGCAGACCACTTATGCAGCTGCAAAATAGACCGCAAAATTACCCTTTGAAGTTCTTCATGCTAAATCTGCGATGGAAATGCAGACCGCGAAACAGGTATGCGATCGCATAATGGACTGCAGAACAACCTTCAAAATTCAACAAATTTTCTGCTCAACTCCGTGATGGGTATGCGGCCCGTAGAACGGATTTGCGATCGCAAATCAGACCGCATAATTGGCCCTTCAGCAAAATATTTCCACCAATACTACCTCCATACACATTACCCTACCTCGGTGCCACAAAACTTGAATTCCTTGGCGAAGTTTTACGAGGCCTTACATCCTCCCCACTTAGGATCATTTGCCCTCAAATGAGGAGTAGAGTCCACCCAAAACACCCAATATTGTTCATCTCTTCTTTCACACATCACAAGCCACAAAATTTGACCAACCCCCAAATTTTTCAGAAATGTCGACAGAGCCTCCCCTGTTATTGGACCTATCCACTTGCCATAGTAGCACCAAAACCATCCTTACAACTCCTCCATAACTCAACAAGGCATTAAAATATATATAAATAATATTAATCATAACATTAAGGGAATTACATTAACATAAGTGGTACCTTGACGTGAATTTACATATTTAAATCATAACACATAGAATGTACTTTGCCATAGCACTTTGACGAAGGCAATCTCAACTTCCGGACATATCTAATAAGGATGACAATTAGGTACATCTCATAAGCCAATTACCCATTAATTTTACCCTCTATATCTTCCACCGGAACGATAGACAAAGGATTCCCAACTACCTTCTTTGATGTAGATACATGGAACGCTAGTAGCATGGAGAACAGGGACGGAGCACATCATACTCATAGGTTGGCCTATTTCCTCCAAGACTACATAAGGTGTAATGTGAACTACACCTACTTTATTCTTATTAATAATTCACACAATAAATTCATGGAAAAAACCTTGAGAATAACCCGTTCACTTTCTTCAACTCTAAATTCTATGTCGAACACTCGAATTGGACCCTTGGCGACCTTCAACCCCCTCCTCCTCCTTATACTATGATGTGACTGAATGAATATGACCATGGGATTTCCTACCCGAATATGTTTGATCATGGAATGATGCTTCTTCTTTGACATGTGTGAAACTACCACTCTATAGACATCTACAACAAATATGAACAACGATGTTCGAGTTTGAGCTGAAAATTTTCAACAATCCATCCATGTACTGAGCAGGGCATTTCAGGAGGTTATATCCTAAGAGATATGAAGATTACTATCAATAGCGCTGACATTGTTAATCATTGTGATGGCATCATTGATTAGACAAATGAGTCATAGATTTAACTAGGACACATTGATATTGTGGGAACCATGTACGTGATCCTAAGATGTAAAAAAAGTGAGTCATTTTAGACAGGTAGTATATGGGAGGCATGATCGGGAGGATAAAGATGTTAGCATAAGTTATTCTTGGAAGATGACTAGTTATGAAAGGGATAGTAACAATTATTTCAATCCATATGTGCCTTGTTCGACAATAGTAAGCCTTAAGGAGAAATGGCCAAGTACGGAACACCAGTTGCCTCTTTGAGTGTAGAGAAAATCAGTTTAACACGAAATGAGAAGATTCTTGCACCATGAATGTAATAGAGATTCCAAAAATACAGGAAGCCGCGTTATGCTCTTGACAGTATTTGACACAAGGAAACTACACTCCAAGCCTACCAGGTTGGAAATGAGGTTGAACACTTGTGAGATTATTATCATTCTAACAGCTTAACCCTTCCTGATAGTTGATCCTATATAAGAGCAATAAAGATACGACAAACTTGTCTTTCAAATCAATATGCTCATGATATGTGCCAGAATCTGAAACGTATATATGAATTTGGGACGGAAAGGTCGCGGTAAGGCTACTTAACTTCAACCACACACGAGTGAAACCATGTAGCTAGGACATCTTAATATTGGGATTAAATCATGCATCGTTTAGAGAGGTTCTAATGGTTAATATGATGCTCCAGGCAGAAAGGCAAATAAAACCCCTATCAACCCAGGATTATGGAATATTAAGGATAGTAACTCTCCGCACATGACAATGGCATACCAAATGATTCTAGAAGCCGAGTGTTAAAGATAACGAAACCCAAGGAGACACAATAAAATAATCATGGAAGGGTTGCAAATTTTCAAAATGAGTCCGCCGTTGATTTTATGACTTGAAAAGTACCCATATGCTACTGGAAGATGGGAAAAAGATAAGAATCAGACATGATGTTATGATAACCCCAAAGGCGCATTCGATCTCGACGAAGAGCCTATTAAGGAACCTATGAGAAAGGAAATAATACAGCAACATATTGAACGATATGATCTCTCATAGTTATCCAATAAGCGTCGGGAAACTAGCACAATGAATTTACTAACTAAGAAACACAGTCAGAACACGTTGTAGAGGTGTAAAAAGAAAATGAACTTTTATTATGAGCTGGACATGTTTCTGCTATAATAACTCACAAACTGCAATACCAGGCCACGTCATGGACAACTACAATACTAGGAACATACTGAGCTACTTACTGTGGAATGTCCTAAGTGGACATGAAAGTTATACTAAGATAGGCAAACACAAGATCTTCTTATGATGGATGTGTGATCTCAAATTTCATAGAGACTTTATGCAGACAAGTGACCATTTCAATTGACATGTACACATATGATAGGTGCTGATACATGCTCTTATGTTACTAGACACTAAAAAAGGGTTTATGATAATGCTCACACAGGGAGTATAGTGACTGTTTAAACCATATGAGCCACATCCACCAGAGAGAGAGTGGCTCAAGAAAGATCTCGACACTAGACTGCTTTGCATTAGATTCGATGTCATGTAGGTAAATATTATGATGGTGCGTGCACAGGCACAAGTGAGTAGATGTTATCCATTTGGATCAAAAGGTTATATAAGTGGAGAATTTAGGGAAGCAAGTGGGAAGTATTAGCCTAGGGTTATAACTCATTTCAAGGAAATCATTATAGAACTCAATTCCTCAAGAGGTTGTAAGTAAGAGAATTGTGATATAGAGGTTTCACGAATAATGCGTCTCATTCAAAGAGTAGATACATGCAATGTTGTGCGATTCGGATTCTTGTTAGGACCATATCTATGCAGGCTCTAAGTATAGATGTACATATACAACAAGGAAAATTATGCGGTGTTCATTATGATGTACTAAGGAGTGACTTACTTGGTGACTTTAGGTTGACTGGGCAGTGCCTTAACTGATGCCCCTCGACTCAACATCCATAACATACATTGGTACCATAGTGACATACCCCGGAATGACATCTCCTACACTTCATGCCACGGGGATGAGGTCCACTAAACTGACTCACCCCACGGACCTGATAATTACCCTTTTTGCATACATCATAAGCATCCCCCTTATCCTTCCTCCGAACCTTCATGGGGGGAGTAACAATCTCTGCACCGGCTTGTTGTGTGGGCCTTTGGAATTTCCCAAGCTTGCCACCCATAACACGCGTCTAAACATACTTGCAACATGATGCCAAATGTTCCTTCCCACATATCGGGCAAACCGGGATGGGTGTACCCAGCCTATGGCATTTGTCCTTCATTTGCCCCCTCTTTCCACAACCATAACATATTTCAAGAGTCATCCAATATAAACCCGAGTGTGGCTTCTTACATATCAAACATTCTGGCTTTTCGGTGCCAACAACCCTCTTTCGTCTCTTAGGTGCTCTCACCACATGGTCCGGTGGTGCGGTAACATTAATAGGAACAAGGACACCTCCCCTAGAATCTAGTTGTTCCAATCCCTCCACGGCTCGACCTAATCTCCCAAAGAACTCTCGTGCAATCTCCCTTAGATTCAATGGCGGGGTCATTCACTCCTTGCTGCTTCAAACTCGTGGATTACTCATCTGGAAAATGATACATGACAAGAAAATTAGCTTCCTATCTTGAGCTATATCACACTGATCTGTAGTATCAAAGAAGGGTAACATTCCTAAATGTCCAAGTAGCCTCCTAATTATAGATGTAGTCAACAACACACCGATAAGAAGGACTCTACACGGCACGGCTCCGAGACATTCTAGGACACTTTAAAACCTTAGGCTCTGATACTAAGTTTGTCACGCCCCGACCTTGAGGAGCGCAACCGGCGCTCAATCGAGATACTCCGGTCAAGCAAGCCTACTTGATACCTTCTACCCAGTCTTACCCAATAACAATAAAAGAACCAATAACAAGAGATAGACATGAGAAGAGTCAATTGTTTCACATTCTTTTCCATTACTCAAAGATATTCGTTTACAATTTTCAAAATATCACAAATTCATATTTATGAGAGAAAACATGTTTCCCAAAATACCAACACTTCTAGTTCATTTTCTTACATTGAACACCAACCACAAACATGTCTATGGAGCCTCTAAGTACAACATAAGAGTAGTATGGAAGTGCCGGCGATAAGGCCTCGACTATACCTCAAAACATAAAGTATAACGTCAAGTGCCATAAGGCCCGAGACAGGGTAGTGCTCACCAAAACCAGCTGAATAGAGAGTAACTGCTAACGAAGACCAAACCTGCCCGCTAACAAACCACCTGCATCCATTGAAGATGTAGCACCTCCGGCAAAAAAGAACGTTAGCACATATGGAATAGTACTAGTATGTGAAGCTAAATATCCTCTTTCAAAATAGAATGCCAATATAAAAAGGGAATAATCATGAAAGCAGCAAGTAACAATCGATGATACCCAAATGCCAAGTTAAAATATAACTATTTTCAAAACACGAAAGCAATATTATTTTGGGTTGGGAGATCATTAGCACTGATATACCACTGTGTTTTTAGCACAGAGTTCAATCTCGGCTCAATTGGCTAAGCCGTCTCTCCACGAACAATGAGTATTGACATGTGATACGAAAGAAGGAAAGGTGTTACCCAGATTAGGAACCACCATGTGCGCAACATGGCATACGATCACAACCCAACCGGCTAGCTCGTCTCCCCACAAATGTCATGTGAGTCGACATCAAATCCAGGGATACCAACAATCTCATCCTAATCAAAGGAATAATCTCAACACATCAATCTCATCCCAAATAAGGGGAATAATCATAATAAACTCCTATCAACGGCACGTGTACTTTCGGGTGTGGGCCTTACAACCCACCCTTTCTCGGTTCGCTAATGATAATCCAACAAGCATTTTGTTTGAACACAAGGGAAACAGAAGTACAAATACATTCACCCCATAACCTTTCACACTATTTAAAGCTTTATTAGTACTTTCAACCATTCACAACATCATTATTTTCTTGGCTCTATTTACCCTATATATAATTCTTCATTCATGGCACGTTGGCCGTATTTAATATTTCACACTTTTATTTCTTTACTTTCAAGGATCATCAGCATAACATCAATATATAGAATATTCCAGAAATCACAACTTCAGGTTCATTAGTAATTGAGGTTTTAAACACAATAGATTCCTTTAAGAAGAGTGGAGCAAAATGACTAGCAATTGAAGCACGAGTTAAGATGATAAACAAGTGATACACCACTTATTCTTGAAATACTTTTTCCTAAAAGGTAAATACACAATTTCAACTCATTAGTATGTAAGAGCTCAAATCATATTGGAAATATTTATAAAGGAAAGCATGGTGACTTATGATTGAAACAAAAATTCAACTCAAATGCACTAGTTACAACAACCGTGGCCACATTTTATATCTCACTCTCACTACTTTCATTTCCAAACATTATCATAGGTTATCAACACTTAAGGACATTTGGAATCAAGACCTCAAACATGAATATGAGCAATATGAGCCTTAAGCACAATGGGTATTCTTTCCAAGTTAAGCATAATAGACTTTCATATGAAACACTAGTTGAAGTGATAACGTTTTAATACATCACCCTTACTTGAACTCATTTTTGAAAGCGATCATGATTAGATAGCAGCAATCGGAACACGTTTTGAGTACATATATCTTTCAACACAACACTTGTTTACAATAATGAAATTTATTAGGAACAACTTGTAACATGGGATTACGGAACTTGGATCAACCATACTTGAAACTTACGGGATCATCATGGAATTCTACTCTAGAGAGAAGTTTAACCAACATGCCTGGATTGAGCTTTCTTTAAGTTATTACAACGTCCCAACACCTCTAGCAATATCAATCTATAGGAAGATAGAGAAAATCGGATGGTAATTAGAAGGATTCTCAAAGGTGTAACTCTCTTAGGAATTTTGTCAAACACCTTTTATGCAAAAATCGACTACAAAGCTCTACAATGGCAATCCCTTCCTCCCTCAACCAATTTTAACAAGAAACTACCCAAAATAGTTCAACAACCCCGCATTCTACCACCTAATGTCACATGCAGGGCCTCTCTCCAACTCCAAAATCTACTTAGACACTAAACAAACTTGCATGGATTATGTAGGATAAGAACTTACCCGGATAGATCGTGGTTTCGTGAGTGGCTTCCATGATTCTTGAAGATTGGTGGAAGAGTGGTTGACTAGAATGCTAGGTCTTCCTCTTCTCTCTCTAAAATACTCTTACTTCTCTCTAAAAGCATCAGAAATTCGCTTCAAAATGAGCCCAAAGGATATTTATCAAAATGGGGTCGGGTTATAACAATAGAAAAATGGACCATCCAAACTCAAGTCTGCAGTCGCACAATGAACCGCAGAACAGATATTTGGCCTGCAAAATGGATCGCGAAAGTGATGCCAAAAACTGGACTGGTATGAACAGGTCTGCGGTCCGCATACCACTTATGCGGCCGCAAAATAGACCGCAGAATCACTCTTCGAAATTCATCATGCTAAATCTGCGACGGAAGTGCGGACCGCGAAACAGTATGCGATCGCATAATAGACCGCAGAACAACTTTCAAAATTCAACAAATTTTCTACTCAACTCACCGATGGATATGCGGTCTGCAGAACGGAGCTGCGGTCGCGAATCTAACCGCATAATTAGCCCTTCAGCAAAACTTTTCCACCAATACTACCTCCGTACATATTACATACCTCGGCGCCACAAAATGTGAATTCCTTGGAGAAATTTTACGGGGCTTTATATCACCCGTCTAATACATCCTTATAGAATTTCTAATAAGATCACCAATAATAAGTTTAAAAATTTTGACTTCAACCTACTGCTACTTGGATCGAGAAAGAAGATTCAATTGTTAACCTCTTATATTACCTTCAAGTGTAAGTTATCATGCTGAAAGTTTGGATACAGATCTTCGCTAATTCAAGCGTTATATCGCTAGTAAGAGACTGGAATCTACGGAACAATTACTGAGTTTTTTCATCAATCTTAAAATAAGTTAATCTAAAGTAGCTTTAAAATATGTACTTTAGAATTTAAAATCTTTATACATTTAGCTACGGATTTATTAATGATGTATTAGCTTTATTTTATATTTAATTTGTGAAATTTACATATATTTTGAATATTTAAATTTGAAAAACTTTCTTCTTTTTATATGTAACATTAAAAAAAGAATAATTTTTGTTTATAACAACCAAAATATATTTAAACGTCAAATGCTGTTATAAGTGTATAACAGCCATTGACAATAAATATCAAAAAATATCAAAACAAATAATGCTATTATAGAGAGGTTTGACTGTATTAGATAAAGACATGAATAGGTTCTTCCAAGTAAAAACGAGAAATATCAAGATTTGTGATTTTTATGTGTGTAGGTATGTTGATGAGCAAGTTATTTTCCTTGAAGCTAATATTTTCCAAAAAATCATGTGAGTATCTTTTATCAATCTTAAGTATGGAAAAGGAGATCCTACAACACATATGACCCCCCCCCCC
>MCJB01048913.1:12192-44063 GCA_002018475.1 Nicotiana obtusifolia
CCTCCTCTCCCCAACTAATCCACCAGGAGTCAAAATGCTTTGTAGCATGTGGAACTCCAGGGAATTTTTTGATTTTTTTTCGAGAGCTAATTACGAATGCATGAATATTTGTTATCAATGTATATACAACAAAAATAAAGTGCACTATTGTTTACCCATAAAATAGTATAGTTAAATTTATACGTGGTTTCTAAACAAGTGAATTAGTTTGATCCTAAAATAATAAAGTAATCAAAGAATTATGCAATACTTAGCCTTAGGATATAGACGAAACAGCAGAAGAAACAATTCCGGGAATAGGGTATTCGGGCAGATCAACAATGAAATCAAAAAAGTAAGATGATAAGATTGTATTGAGCTTTGTATAAAATGTAGCATAAGTCTGCCAGAAAATCTGTGTCCTTTACAATGATAATAGAGCTCAGTATTTATAGCTGCACGTAGGAACTAAGGTCCTAGGATCAAGCCCCTCTGTAATCTCAATTATGAGGGCATTGATGAAGATGTAACACAAATGCCCAATTTCCTATAACGAGTAATTACTCTTAATGCCATGAAATATTCTCTATTAAATGCTACCGGGTGAAGAGCATTTATCACATCTTTATTAGCGTTATTCTTTCCGGTGACAAACGAAACAGCTGCATTAGGTCTTTCGCCATCCCCCTGTCTTGGGTTTCACGTATCCCTTTTTTGGACGGCTACGTGTCATAGCATATTTATCCTATACAGATAGTCTCTCTGCTTTCCGGTGACATAACTTTGTGTTACCAGGAAGTTGGTAGAAATACTCATGTGGTATGACTTACAATAATTCCCTCTGAAGGCTTCTGATGGTTAATTAGATGTACATCTCTCCATATTTAATGCCCCAAACACGTGTCATCCTATGATTCAGCACAACTTTTGCCAATTATAGAGGTAATCATGGCTATGAATTTAGCCGCAAAAAATTTTACTTATACGTATCAATTTTCTCCTTTATACTTCATAATTTTTCAAGCATTCCTTGTCTAACTTGCATTTTGCTCCTTATCTTTTCTTTAATTCTGTTCAAACAAAAAAAACTCTCTTCTTCTTCCATATAATGGCTTCTTCTTCAAAACGTACCGATTTTTCAAAAAGCAAGAATAAGGCCGAGGACTCTGCTCCGCCAACAGTGGGCTCCATCATTCCTATAAGTCTTATTACCACAAAAGACTTCGAAGATAAATTCCTTGTGCTAACTCTCGTACATGGGCCGTCAGCAGATATCCTTCTTCCATACATCCTTCTAGTATTCCTACTATGAAGGAAGACTGCCGCTGCCATGACTGGAATATTATTGCTCCTGATCTATCGGAGCAGGTCACCCTACCCAAGGAGGGTTTTACATATTTTTACACGTATCCCTTTACTTGGATGCATTCTCCTTGAGCAGAGAGCTTGACTTCAAGATTGCGGAGTTTTGCCTTTGCTACCAAGTAAGTTTAGCGCACATAAGTCCTTCTATGTAGAGGACGGTTGCTTTCTTTTGGCGTTTGCTAGGAGACTGGAAAGGAGCTAACCTTAGCTCATATGATGAATCTCTATTCTCCCAAAATCGTCCGTGGGGGAATGATAAACCTCTGCAAACGTGGCCACCATACTTTGTTGTCAAGCATGGACGATGATAACGATCGTGGGTGGATGGAACGGCTCGGTGCAGCTGCCACCAACGACATCATTCTGGCAACGGCTCCATCCTTTCCGGCCGCTTGGAACCGTACTCGTAAGCTTTTTGGTTAGTATTTCCTTTTACAAAATATTTTTCTAAAGCCGTATTGATCCTCCATCCTTTGCATGTTTCAGCAACTCGATGGATCCCATCGATGGTTGAAAGTTTGGACCGGTGGGTACATAAGATCTTGGACGTTATGACACCCGAGACTCGCTTGTGGAAAGAGCTAGCCCCTAAATACTGGTGGAAGACCAAGAATCATGGTAATTTAAACTCACCTTGTTTCAATTTTTCATGTGAAGAACTTGATTGATCCCTTCTAACATGTCTAAGAAATTAGGTCTACCTGCGGTTGGCTCTATTGCTTTTTCTAAGGAGGATGTTTTGGCTGATCCTGCAAATGCAGCGAGGCTGCTTCAGGAGGCGCTTACTCGAACAGGTGGCTCCAGGCCTGATTCGGGAGCAAATGTTTCTTTCTGGAGTCCCCTGCAGAAGACAAACAACCAAAGAGAAAACGCTACTCTGCAGACGGGTAAAAGAATAAGAGGGCGAGGACCAATGTCCTAGAGTCATTTCTGGTAACGATGGTGACCGGTCCTCCTCCCGTGCCGGTCATAGACACCGTGACGACCGATGATGATGAAGAAGCAAGTGATGAGGGAGCTTTTCTACATAGAAGACGACGATCCTCATCATCTCAGTAAGATACTCGAATTGATAAGAGAGTTACACCAACTGAGGACAACGCCTCGGGCACTTTGGGGAGAGTTTGATTTGGTATATAATGTCAACTACCTTTTCGGGCCCCAATTGTTGTGTCCGGTACTAACGGGCTAAATACCGGGTCCTTGCTGTCTTTGGTTGGCGCGTATCCTACGTCCAGCACTGTATTTGATGCAACTACTTCTCACTCTTCACCTCTATCAGCTTCATCTCCATCCTCACCAGCACCAGCAACTGCTACATCACCTCCATCTTTATCCACTCTTCCACCAGCAATTGCTCGTACCTGAACATGAAGATTTTGCCGCCCCTTCTGAAAATCCGCAAAGGAGGAGGAACATTACTCTTTCGGTTTCTACCAGATGTAATTTGCTATCCCGATCGGTGGAGCTTGCTAATTATCTAAAGCCTTTGGCTACATAGAAAGACTGGGAAAAGATTCAGGAAATCAGGAGAGTGTTTGTTAAAAAACGCCATACACAACGCCGCAATGATACCTTTTTTTCTTCCTTTATTACTCCTTCTATTTTTAGGTTTGAACATATTCTTGAATTTTACCCTTCTTACTTTGTAGGCCAACTTTCTTGCTTCCGAGGGCCTTCAGAAGTTGATTCATGAAAAGAAAGAGATTACCTCCGCACGAGATCAGCTCTGGGCAGAGAAGGAGCAACCCGCTCGCCTTTCAGAACTGGAAGGCAAAGCCGTTGAGGCTGTTGTATTGGAGGCTCATTTGCAGCAAAACAAGCAATAAATGGTAACCCCAATCCAAGAAATTGGCCCGCTGAGGGTTAGATTTGACGAAGCGAGGGCCAAATGGGCTAAATCTATAACACTGTTCTTGCTACGACCGAACACGAGGCTGCCTCCGCCAAAAGAGTGATCAACTTAGAGGCAGCGATTTGACGAAGCTAGGGCCAAATGGGCTAAAGTCCATAACACTGTTCTTGGTACAACAGAACGAGGCTGCCTCCGCTAAAAGAGTGATCAACTTAGAGGCAGCCTTGAACTTCAAAATTGAAGAGCTTGTTGCTACGGGGGAGAAACTCCCCGAACTGGAAGACATGTACAGGAAAACTATCGATCATAATAGGATTTTTAGTTAAATTGTCCGCGACCTTGATGTTAACCTCAAATCTGCTAGACCCGCCCGGGAAAACCTTTCTGCCGAGGTGGCCCAAAACAAAGAAGAACTTAAGCGTCGAGCAGATTCCCTCGTTGTTGAGAAAACTTACGCTATGTACAGCATGAGGAGAAAAACATTGGAAGAGGCCAAAGCTGGTGTCATTCATTTTGATGCCCAAATTGCTAAGGCCCGTGATCTTGAGTTGGCTGCTAAAAGTGGACTCCCAGCAAAGTCTGATGCACCTGGTCCTTCTGATTCCAGTTCCAATTTCTCGGGAACTGAAGAAGAATTGGAGGATGATGACGCTGAAGGCCAAACTGGTAAAAATGTTGAGCCATCGGTGGGTCCGTCTACTTCTCCCGGAGGCACAGACACTTCTTTTCCTCTTGGTTCCGGAGGTACTGCAGCTTAGCTTTTGTTTTCTTTTTCCAATTCTTGTACCTGTGCCGTTTTAATGTGTTTTTGTAAATAAATACATTTTTTGCTCAATTATTCTTTGAGTCTTCCTTTAAATTGAATATTCATGCAAGTCTTTAATCCTTGCATTTTTTCCTTTTGCTTAAGAATTTTGCACAAGCTTTTCAATTTTGCATCTTATTATGTGAAGCCTTGGGTGTATTCTCCCCGAAAGCATTGTTGGCATCAGCCCCTTTTTCGAGAGCTTTGATAAGTATTTGCGCAAGTTTATTTTTTTTTTGTCCTTTTGTATACGGCTTCTGGTGTATCTTTCCCAGAAAGAATTTTGATTCAAGGCATAAATTCATCTGGAAATCAACCCTTTCACGTGAAGGTTTTTATAAGAGAGGGCCCTCTTATGTTTACAGTGCTCTTGAAGAGTACGTCTCCTGTTCATTACTGCTCTAGCATTTGAAGTACTTGTTTTACTTTCAAATGACAAAGTTGATTCATCGTTTAGACAAGATACAAGATAAATACAAAAGGATTTCACTTCATTCCTTCTATTTTCAAAAAGTACATAAGCATTTGCTATGCTGAAAAGAAATTGCCATTACTTGTGGCTAACTTGTACAACTTGTTTCTACGGGACTGGCCGCGCAGTCCCCAGTCCCGATGATGCAATTATACTTCCGATTTTTTGTTTCTTTGTCGACGTGGCAGTCATTGGTGCCGTATCCTCATATCATCCCCCCTCTCCAAGTGTTCGAATGCGAAGAGTGCAAATTGGAATGGTGGAAGTCTTGTATCTTCGAAGATTCCACTAATGCATTGCTAGATAATCCTTAACTTGGTAACACACTTTACTTCCCCTTAGGAATTTATGCTATCGAGCGAAGGACTATCTAACAACCCTCTAGTGGTTTATGCTTGTGAACGATCAGGTAACATTTGGTCAATAGAAAACTTAACTTCCCTGCGGGAATTTTCTATAGAGCAAAAGATTATCTAACCCTTCGTTCCATCCTTGACCTATGATATGATCAATGGCTTAATCCATCCACTGGACCACCTGGAATTCTTAATTAAACCTTTACCCGAAAAAGGAAACTGGATTTTCTTATTAAATCTTCTTTTCTTAGATTAAGATATCATCAGACCGGTAAGTTTAAGAAGGAATGAGCCCAACCTAGTCCTCTCGTACTAGGGTTGGCTCCTCGCAGTTCTCCCTTTAAAACCAATGGTAGATAGGAATCAAACTGTCTCACGACGTTCTAAACCCAACTCACATACCACTTGAATCGGCGAACAACCGAACCCTTGGGACCTTCTTCAATCCCCATCCCCTAATGGATCTTTACTTGTGTGGCTTTATATTAAAGGTCTTAGTCTTCGTAGTATGATTTCTGTTACTGCCTCGTTAAAAACCTTGCCAGAAAAACCTAATTGGGACAAAAACTAAACGAAGGGAAAAAGAGTGCAACACATACTTTCTGATCGGATAATGTTCATCAATAACAATATATCTTGAGGTGTGCCACGTTCCAATGGCTTGGCAACTTTTCGCCATTTTGGTTTTCCAACTCATATGAACCTTTCCCGGTGATAGCTGATTCTCGATAGGGGCCTTACCACGATGGACCTAGCTTCCCTGCGTTGAGCTCCCGGGTGTTTTGAGTTACTTTCCTTAGTATCAAGTCTCCTACTTTGAAATAATGAAGGTTTGCGCTTCTATTAAATACCGCTCCATCTACTTTTGAGCTACCATTCTTACATACGCCAAGTCCCTGCGTTCATCGAGCAGTTCCAAGTTGACTAACATTGCTTCGTTGTTCGATTCTTCATCTGCCTGTAAGTATCTCAAGGTGGGTTCCCTACTTCTACCGGGATTAAAGCTTTTGCATCGTACACGAGGGAAAAAGAGGTTTCCCCTGTGTTTAACTTAGTTATAGTTCAGTACGCCAAAGAACTCTGGGTAATTTCTTAGGCCAGTTACCCTTAGCTGCTTCCAACCTTTTCTTGAGGTTTTGAATAATCACTTTGTTCGTCGACTCCGCTTGACCATTTGCGCTCGGATGATAGGGTGAAGTTGTGATGCTCTTTATTTTCAAATCTCTGAGGAACTTTGTAATTTTTGTGCCGATAAACTGTGGCCCATTGTCTCATGTTATCTCTTTTGGTATTGCGAACCTGCAAATTTTATTTTCCCCCAAAAAATCTGCCACTTTGCGTTCTCCGATCTTCTGATAAGAACCTTCTTCCACCCGCATAGAAAAATAGTCGGTCAAAATTAAAAGAAATATTACCTTTCGGGGAGCCGGGGCAGTGCTCCGACGATGTCCATCCCCGATTTCATGAACGGCCACGGGGATAGAATCGAATGTAAGGTTCAGTCGGTTGATGCATCAGTGGTGCGTAGCGTTGACACTTATCACATTTTCGTATGAAGTTTTTGCGTCTTGTTCCATGCAGGGCCAATGATATCCTGCCCATACCAACTTCAACAATAAGAAATCTACGTCCCAGTGGTTGCCGCATATCCCTTCGTGAACCTCTCTCATGACATAGTTTTCTTTGGATGCCCCTAAGAATCGGGGCAGTGGGCCTTGAAAAGATTTTCTATACAATTGGCCTCTCTTGAAGCTATATCATGTTGCTTTGGCATGCAGCGCCCGGGATAGTTTGGGGGGTCTTCAGGTAGCTTCCCGTGTTCGAGATAATCAATGATTTCATTCCTCCAGTCCCATACCAGATTTGTCGAATTTCGCTCGTAGTAACCATCTGTATGCAGGACTGAGTTCATCAGTTATACTACAGTCCCGGAATCTGATCCCTTTATTTCCGTCAACGACCTAGGTTTGCCAATGCAACTGCTTTTGCGTTATCTTCCCTTGGGATAAGAGTAATTGACCACTCCTTGAATCGTGCCAACAGAGCCTAAACCTTTGCCACGTATTGTTGCATGCTCTCCTCTTTGGTCTCGAAGATCCCGTAGACCTGATTTACAAGCAGTTGTGAATCGCATTTGATTTCGATGACCTCGGAGTCAAGTCCCCAGGCAAACTCGAGCCCTGTAATCAAAGCTTCATACTCTGCCTCGTTGTTAGTTAAATGGACCATCCTGATGGCTTGCCTTAGGGTTTCCCCCGAAGGCATGATTAAGACTACGCCGAGACCAGAACCTTTTATGTTAGAAGCTCTATCCATAATTAAGGTCCAAACTCCTGATGTCTATTATGACACCATTATTGCTTCCTTGGATGCTAGAGGCAATAATCTCGGACTGAAATCAGCCACGAAGTCAACCAAGACTTGGGACTTAATTGCAGCACTTGGTTTATATTCTATGTCGAATTCACTCATTTCGACAGCCCATTTGGCCAATCTTCCCGAGAGATCAGGTTTATGGAGGATATTTCACAATGGGAAAGTAGTCACCACGGCTATCGGGTGGCATTGGAAGTAAGGCCTCAGCTTCCGAGCGATGACTATGAGAGCTAAGGCTGGGTTCTCCAAATGCGGGTAGCGAGTTTCTGCTCCCGTTAAAATTTTACTAAAACAATAAATGGGAGATTGCGTACCTTCGTCTTCTCGGACTAAAATCGCACTTACCGCAACTTCCGAGTCGGCGAGATAAACTAGCTACGTTTCACCTTCATTTGGATTTGAAAACAATGGAGGGCTTGACAAATATTTCTTTAAATCGCTCAAATCCTGCTGGCACTTCGGGGACCATTCAAACTTATTTTTCTTTTTGAGCAGTGCGAAGAAACAATGACACTTTCCCGATAACCGGGAAGTGAACCTGCTCAAAGATGCCAATCTCCCCGTAAGCCTTTGGACTTCCTTCACGTTTGATAGTTGGTCCAGGATATCTTCTATGACCTTGATCTTATCGGGTTTTACCTCAATTCCCCTTTGTGATACTAGAAATCCCAGAAACTTACCAGAGCTGACCCCGAATGTGCATTTCTCGGGATTAAGTTTCATATTATTCTTCCTTAGGATGTCCAAAGTTTCTTGCAAATGTTTAAGATGATCATCTGCATTTAAAGACTTAATGAGCGTATCATCTATATAAACTTCCATAGTATTTCCTATTTTATTTCAAAGATCTTGTTCACGAGCTGTTGATAAGTGGTTCCGGCGTTTTTCGACCAGAGGGGCATCACATTGTAGCAATATATACCAAAATTTGTTATAAATGAAGTTTTTTTCTTATCCTCAGGGTTCATCTTAATTTGGTTATACCCGTAATAAGCATCGAGGAATCTCATTAACTCGTGCCCGAGCGTGGCATCAATCATTTGATCGATGTTTGGCTGTGGGAACGAGTCTTTCGCATGCCTTGTTAAGATCTTTATATTCTACACACATGCGAAACTTATTGTTCTTCTTAGGAACTACTGCTACATTGGCTAGCCAGTCTGGATATCTTACCTCTCAGATCGAATCGATATTACATTGTCTAAAGAATACCGTGTGCGCGCTGCATTCAGTGGCATACGCCTATTTTTGGAGGGGTTCTCTTCTTTGATGAATTTATTCTTGGCCTCAACAATCGAGCATTTCTTTTGTCTTACTGGAGGAATGCCGGGATCCAAGCTTAACTTGTGTACGGCTACCTCTATCGGGATGCCTGTTATATCCTCATGCGACCATGCAATAATCAGCATTAGATTTAAGGAATTTAATAAAGTCGGACCTCAGTTCTAGGTGCAGTCCTGTCCCCAAGTGGAAATTCCTTTCTAGGAATACTTCGAATAATGCCACTTGCTCCAGCTCTTCTGTTGTAGACTTAGTTGCATCGGTCTCTTCAGGAACATGGAAGTATCTCGACATATGATAAAATTCTGACATCTCTGCCCCAGTGTGAACTTCATCTAGTTGGTGAGTAGGTGTCGGTCCCTGTAATTGCTATGCCGCGTGTTCCTTTCCTTTGCTACTAGAGACCAAAATTGCATTCATCTCCCTTGCCGCTAGTTGATCACCCCTTATCTGCTTAATTCCTTTGGGCATTGGAAATTTCAACAAGTGATGATACGTTGATGTTACATCTTTCATCTCGTGCAACCATGGCCTTCCCAGAAAGACGTTGTATC
Source organism: Nicotiana obtusifolia (assembly GCA_002018475.1). Lineage (NCBI taxonomy): Eukaryota > Viridiplantae > Streptophyta > Magnoliopsida > Solanales > Solanaceae > Nicotiana > Nicotiana obtusifolia. The sequence goes on from MCJB01048913.1 coordinate 21,236, forward strand.
CCATATCTCCATCTACCACTTCCAAAGGAGTTGTTATCATTACTCCTTCACCATTCGTGAGTAATAAAATTTCTCCCCGGGTTGTCACACTTACGAGGTTGAATCCGGCGAGGAGCTTTGTGGCCGGAATAATGCTTCCGATGAGTTTAGATTGCTCCGATACTCTCAATTGTATGATATTAGCTGAACATCCTAGATCCACTAGAACACATTTAATCTTAAAATCTAGCATATTTAAAGAAATTACTAGTGCGTCATTGTGTGGTAGCAGCAATCCGTCTGCGTCTTATTCCATAAAAGTAATATCGTCTTCCCCAAGCCTTTTGCTATGCATTATTGATACTTTCATCTTCTATGCTGCTGAAAAGGTGACCCCGTTAATCTTGTTCCCTCTGAAGATCATGTTGATTGTTTGGCGCGAGGGATCTTCTCCTGCTTTTGAGGGTTTCGCATTGTCCTAGTTTCGACCATAATTATCCTTGGCTCGGTCACTCAAGAATTCTCCTAGGTGACCATTCTTCAATAATGTTGCCACTTCTTCCCCGAGGTGTCGATAGTCCCCTGTTCGGTGGCCATTCGTCTCGTGGTATTCACACAACAAATTGGGATCCCTCTGGCTGGGATCAGGTCTCATCGGTTTTTCTTCATTGATGTTTCTCATGGCCGAAACTAACTCCACTATACTGACGTTAAAGTTGTATTATGATAACTTGGGTTAAGAAGGATCCCGCGATCCTGATGCTTCTTTATCCTGCAGCAACCAATCGTTCCACCGTGATCAGTCCTCCTATCAACCGCAAACATGTCTGCTGTCCGGAAATCTCTGCTGCGGCCTTCGGTCCATTCGTAGGGCAAAAGCCGGCCCCTGGAAGTCCGTCTGTCTGTGTCATAATCATCCTTTGATTTTTCTCCGTTCTTTTGTCGTCCCTTGGTCGACAATGGAAAATCAACCTGATCAACCTCGATTATTATTTTTGATTCGTACTGATTGTGGACATCCGCCCAGGTCGTAGCTTGAAACTCGAGTAGGATTTCCTTCAATTTTCAGGAAGCATCTAAACTCCTCGAACTCAATCCCTTGGTGAATACTTCAGTCGCCCATTCATCTGGGACAGCCGGGAGCAACATTCTCTTCTTCTGGAATCGGGTAACGAACTCTTGTTGCAGCTCGGACTCTCCTTGCGCAATCCTGAATATGTCAGCCTTTCAGGCCTGTACTTTTCTAGCCCCGGCATGAGCCTTAATGAAAGAATTCGTGAGCATTTCAAAGGAGTCTATGGAATGCTCGGGTAACAACGAATACCACATCAAGGCTTCCCTCGTGAGGGTTACTCCAAATTTCTTTAGCAACGTAGATTCAATTTTGTGAGGCGCTAAATCATTTTTCTTTACCGCCATTGTGTAGGTGGTAATATGCTCCTGGGGGTGAAGTTCCGTCATACTTTGGCACTTCAGGCATTTTGAACCACTTCGGGATTAACTATGGTGCCGCACTTGGCTTGTATGGCAATCGTGTATACTTTTTCGAGTCCGAACCTTTTAGCACTGGTGGAGCGCGCTGGTTCTGGTCCATGAGGGCATTCACTTCCCTCATGAATTGTAAAAGTTCATTCTTGAAAGGATCATTTTCATTGTTGAGGCCGGATCTGTTCCCCCCTGCTCCATCGGTGCCAATTTCACCCCTGGGAGTGTTGTTGTCGACCCTCTGTGTCGTTTGATTCATGGGAACCCCGGGAGGAATTGGATCTTGTCTATTTGCATTATTTGAAGCTCCCGACAGTGCCTGCTTCAACTCCGTCATACCCTTATCCTGTAGCGTGAGGTGACCTAGAATGATCTCATGTTGCTCTTGCAAGACCCTTACCGCGTCAACGACATGTTCCTCGTCAGCATCATCGGGAGTGGTCTCTCGAACATATCGAGGATATTTCCTGTCATGCACCGGTGTAGTGTCATCCCCCTCATAATGGGTGTCACTGATTAAGTCCTCTAAATGAGGCTGATCCCCTCAAACCTCGGAGTTGTGCATGTCGTTCATAATGTTATCTGCCATTTCTTATGATTTTTTTTTAAGACAAAATTGTTACAACCCATATTTGTATACGTTAGATTACGCCGTAAGTTAGTCTACATAGGTTCGGGAAGAGATTACCTTTGAGATAATAAGAATTTAGTCCTATTGGTCTTAAATGATGCAAGGGTGTATAAGGGTGGTTAACAAGTATTAGAAGTTAAACGAATCAAGGATGTTGTAACTCGTATTTTCGGGTAAATCGAGAGGTGATTAATATTACCAAGAGGTCATGTTTTAAGGTATTTGAATCATATAATATCCGTTTCATATGTCTTGAAGTCAAACGAGTTATGAAACAAAAGCCGACAAAGGTTGTCGCAACTTACGTTCATAATTTTACACATTCTTTAGGTCAAATGTTACTAAGCATTTCTCCTAATTTACTTGGAATTACGGGGTGATCTACCCACCAAATTGAAGATCTATGAGTCTAGTTTCCAACGCATTAAACCGTTCGTCGATATGATCTCATAATTGGGAGATATTCATATTTTCGCGAGACCGCGCCAAGCACCTCTCTGTGGGCCCCACTAAGGTTGTTAAGACATATGGATATATATAAACACGCCTCAACCCCGTTTTAAGTCATTAGTTTTCAGTATATTCATACCTTAGACCCTAATAACACTCTCTCAAGATTCTCTCATGATCCAAGACTAAAACAAAGGGCAAACAACACAAATCAAGTGCGGAGAATCCCGTGGCGCGAGTAAGTTTCTTGTTCTTCTTGTTGTTACTGATTTTTGTGTTGTTCCAACTCGTGTGGGAGGTTGTTTTAAGTTGGTTTTGTTCTGTAAAATACTCCCTCAAGTTTTAATATCAATCCTAGGTGATTTCAAGTCTTCTAAAGTGATTCTAGTGCCGAAAAACCCTAATTGATTGCTAGCTTCACTTCCTGTTTAAAGATAAGAAACCTCTTACCCAACATGTATTTAAGATTAAGCAAGTTACGGCTAAGTCGTTGAAGCTAGAACTTGTGAGATGTATGTCGGAAGGCTTGCAAGTATGTTGTTGGTTGGTAGACTGTTTTGGGAGGCTTAATATGATTATTATTGATGTTGTTTGGGCTGTCTGGGATTGTATTAACTTGTGGGAAGTCATATATATAGGGGAGGTGCTGTCTGTTTCATCGTAACATAGGTTAAGGGTGATACATAATAGTTACGACGCTTAAACGATAACGATAGTGTCATTTCTCTTATTGTAGACTAAGGAGACGTGGTATTTTCATAGCTTGAGATGGGGCAGTATATACAAGGTATGTGAGACTGTCCCTTTCCTTTTTTTGCACGACTCTGATTGTACATAATGCAATGAACGAGCCTCCAAGGATACTCTACTCTTAGAAGCTAGTAGTACTTATATTATTTCCCCTCTTATGGGAGGATTGATGTTGATGTTACTTCTTTGACCTTACGCCACTCCCGAAGATTCAAAGTGTGATTCCAATGAGTCCAGTATGCATTATCTATTTTACTCTACCGAGCTGCGCTATAGTCGGCTGGGTATGGCACCTATTGTGCAACTATATATATGTATCTGTCTTACTCTACTAAGCCACGCTATAGTCGGAATCTATTTTACTCTACTGACTCCGTGTTATAGTCAGCCGGGTATGGCACCTACTGTGCAACCACTGATCAGTTGGGTATGATGTTACCGAGCCTTATGATGTCCGGGGCATGATATGATGATTATGAGGCCCACAGAGGCGTAGGTATATGATAATTTTAAAAGGATATATGCACATCCGGCATTTCATGATTAGTCGCCCTCAGAGGCACTCAGATGTTACAGGTTGTATATTCTCGTCGCCCTCAGAAGCACTCAGATGTTACAGGGTGTATAATTTTTATCCCTATGCACATTACTGTTCTTACATTATGCTATACTGTCTTACATACTCAGTACCTTATTCGTACTGACGTCCTTTTATTTATGGACACTACATGTCGTGCTGCAGGTCCTGATAGACAGGTAGACGAAGCTCCCCACCATAGTAGGCTGCCAGTTCAGCGTTTATTGGCGAGATCCCTTCTCCGGACTTGCTGTGGTCTTGTTATGCATTGCAGCACTTATGTTCTTTTAGAGGCTCATAGATAGGTGTCGACTCATGTATAGTCGGGATTGCCTTGTCGGCAAATTTATTTTTGTTGTATGATTTTTCGTGACAGCCTTGTCGGCCATGTTATATATGTTTATGTCATTATCTGGAATTTTTGGTTGATTAGGATTATTGTCTGCCATTTATACTGATCTGGTCGGCTCTTATAAGTAATAAGAAAGGTTAGATAAAACGTACGTTGGTACTCGGCAAGTAAGGCCCGGGTGCCAGTCATGGCCCTCCGGCTTTGGTCATGACAAAAATAATCAAAACACATTAGTAAAAAAGTCAAGGATCAATTTAATTACACGGTTGTCTAGGCCTCATGATGGGCGCCAAACTATTTACCCGTAAAACGGTACAGTTGAATTTATACATGGTTTCTAGACAAGTGAATCATTTTGATCCTGAAATAATAAAGTAATCGAAGAATTATGCAATTTCGGGAATAGGTTTCCGGGCAGATCAATAATGAAATCAAAAAAGTAAGAAGATAAGATTGTATTGAGCTTTGTATAGGATGTGGCATAAATCTGCCAGAAAATTCATGTCATTTACAATGATAATAGAGTTCACTATTTAGAGCTGCACCTAGGAAACAAGGTCCTAGGATCAAGCTCATCTTTAATGTCAATTATGAGGGCATTGATGAAGATGTAACATAAATGCCCCTGTAACGAGTAATCACTCTTAACGTCATGAAATATTCTCTATTAAATGTTATCGCGTGAAGAGCATTTATCACATCTTTATGAGCGTTATTCTTTCCGACGACAAACGAAACAGCTGCCTTCGGTCTTTGGCCATCCCCTGTCTTGAGTTTCACATGTTCCTTTTTTGGACGGCCACGTGTCATAGCATATTTTACTCCATACAACTGTCGGTATTTCTCTATGCAGGTAGTGACATATATATTTAAGTTATTTAATAATGTGAGTACATATATTAATTAACTATAGTAAAGTGAGAGAAGTTTACGTGCAAACACATGTTATGTATCTATTGATTTAATGTAAACACACGGTGCATATTAGTTTTTACCGAGGGACTAAGCTAGGTGGAGGAAAAGGGTTCAACTAAATTTCTTTTGTCAAAAAATTATAAATTGCAAATAAAGTAAAAACTAAATACTTTCTTTCTAAAGAGGTTATTGAATCCTTTTAATATAAAGAAGAATTTTAGTGAAAGGACAATGGGTTCAAAAATTAATTCTGGTAATGGTTCGATTCTAGACGTGACATTCTAGTATATTTATGTGAATCCCTTTATATAAATTCATGGCTCTTGTCACTGAGCGAGAGAGATCAAAGCCGCCGCTGCCTAATTCTAATTAGTTAAGTAAAACATTCCTCGTTAAACTAAATTCATCAACACTTCCTAGCAAGAGAATTATTTATGGACCAACAGTTGACGAGACTACAACAGTTTCAAAGGCTACACGATCATCGTCGGAAGTTTACTGGCTGCCGTGTTGATCTTTCTTAAAACTTTTGCAAGAAACAAAGGATCTTTCAAACCACAACACATATGAAGGAAGAGGAGATCCCACAACACATATGAACCCCCCCAACCTCCACCACTCTTCCCCAACTACTCCTCCCCAACCTCCACCACTCTTCCCCAACTAATCCACCAAGAGTCAAAGCTCTTTGTAGCATGTGAAACTCCAGGGATTTTTTTTAGATCTTTTTGGAGAGCTAATTACGAAGGCGTCAACATTTGTTGTCAATGTATGTATTACAATAAACTAAAGTGCACTATTGATACTTCTGTACGGAGGTAGTGACATAGTTAAGTGATTTAATAATGTGAGTATATACATTAATTAACAATAGTTAAGTTAGAGAAGTACGTTTATGCACAAACACATATAATGTATTTATGAATTTGGCGTAAACACACGATATATCCCAATTTTCACCGATGGGTTGGGAAAAGGTTCAACTAAATATCTTTTGCAGAAAACTTATAATGTGCAAATAAAGTAAAAGTCAAATAATTTGTTCAGAATAGATTATTGAATCCTTCTGATATGAAGAAGAATTTTAGTGAAAGGACAAGGGGGTTCAAAAATTAATTTTGGTAATGGTTCAACTATAGATGGAGCACTCTAGTATATTTATGTGAATCTCGTTATATAAATTTATGGCTCTTGAGCGAGAGAACGAAGCCGCCGCTGCCCAATTCTAGATAGTTAAGTAAAACATTCTTCGTTAAATTAAATTCACCAACGCTTTCTAGCAAGTGAATTGTGATGACCTGATAGGTTATTTATAGTTTTACCTTTCATTTATATGTTTTGAGACTTTGAATAGCTCCGTTTAGCCTTCGTCGATATGCATGCACAATCCGTGTCCTTTTTCTAAATATGAGAAAAATTGATGAAAATATGAAATCATGCCTTAAAACTCATTTGAGTTGACTACGGTCAACGTTTGATGTAAACGGATCCGAATAAGTGTTTTGATGGTCCCGATGGGTCCATATTGTGATTTGGGAATTGGGCGTACGCCCAGAATCGAATTCGGAAGTCCCTAACTGGAATTAAGGCAATTTTGTTGAAAACTAGCAATTAAAAGATTTAAAAAATTTCTAAGTTTGACTGTAAGTTGACTTTGTTGTTACCAGATTCGGATTTCGGTTCCGAAATTTGGTATAAGTTCATTACGGTATTTATGACTTGTCTGCAAAATTTGGTGCCAAACGGAGTTGATTTGACGTGTATCGGACGTCCCGTTGAAAAATTGCATGTTCTTGAGATTCATTGAAAATTTTATTTGTTTTGGAGTCCAATTCAAAGTTCTACATGTTATTTTGGTGTTTTTATCAAGTGAGCGAGTTCGTATGATTTTTTTGGACTTGTGTGCATGTTTGGTCTAGAGCCCCGAGGGCTCACGTGAGTTTCGGATAGGCTACGGACCTTTTGAACTTAGAACATTTCTACTTTTTGACTTCTGCTGGTGTCTGATGTGTTCTTCGTCGCGATCGCGAAGAGTAATCTGGGCTGGGGAGGCTTTCCTTCATCGCGAACGTGATGACCGGTATGCGAACACGAAGCTTTGGGGGATTGGCTTTGGCGAACGCGGACAGCCTCTCGCGAACGCGTAGTGTTGAGGGACCTTGGAAGAGGGATATGGGGTTTGCTCTTCACGAACGCGAACCAGGGCTCGCGAACGCGATGGCCAGAGGGAACAAACCATCGCGAACGCGTAGGACTTTGGCCGCTGCTACTTCGCGATCACGTCAGGTGTCTCGCGAATGCGATGAACAACTGATGCTCAAACTTTAAAATATCCGAAACACGAGATTTTGCCCATTTTTCACCATCTTTTCATTAGAGCTCGGTCTAGAGGAGATTTTGAGAAGAAATTTCACCACCCTTTCATACGTTAGTATACTTTAACTTGCTTCTTCTATTCTTGTCCACACCCATTAATTTCTAACCTTAATCTATGTTCTTTCATGGTAGAAAATTAGGGACTTGGGAAGAATCGAGAGTTTTTGTAAATTTGGGATTTAGACCTCAAATTGAGGTCGGATTTCGAGACTAACTACATAACCGGGTTCGGCAGTGAAAGGGTAAATGGGTTTTGGTCCGGACATCAGATTATGACCAAGCGGGCCCACGGTTGACTTTTGTTAACTTTTTGAGAAAAGTGTAAAGATCTTACTTTATGTATTATATCTTAACTGTATGTATTATAATTGATTTCCCTAGTATTATTTGATGTTATCGAGCCGATTTTGGTTAGATTCGATTGGTTTGGAGGGGGAATTTAGAGGGAAGGCACCGGTTGAGCTTTGATTAGCTTGCGAAGTGAGATAAGTATTAGGTCTAACCTTGATTTGAGGGAATAGGAACCCTTGAGCTATGTGCTATGTGAATTATATGTGTAGCGGCGTATATGCGAGGTGACGAGTGTATATATGCCGTCAAAATACTTGTTGTCATGCTTTTTCATATTTCGTTAATTATTTTATTCCATATCTTGACTGTTACATGCTTTTATTGCTTCCCATGCATTAACTTGCTACTTGTCACTTATTTCTCTCATATTAAAAATGTTTGGTTCTCCCATGTTTCCATGAATAATTGCTACTTGACCTAATTGTCTTGCTTGTACACTTTAGTTGTCATATATTTGACTTGTCTTGTTGCTTTGTATTAATTGTGGCATTACTTGCTTTGATACGAGGATTTTTTACGGCTTGGTTTTCATATTCTTTAATCATAGAGATTCTTGTAAATTGAGTTGTTGAATTGCTTACATTTATTGATTTTATTTATGGATCGGGTTGCACGCCACAACGGGTGGAATAAGGGAGGATTAACGTTGTATGGTAGGATTGGGTTGCACACCGCAACAGATTTTATATGTGATTTTGATATGGCGAAATAAGGGAGGAATATAATATTGATTCTGATTATATGGTGGGATCGGGTTGCTTGCCGCAACAGATTTACATGTTATTATTGATATTGATATGGTGGAATAAGGGAGGATTATGCTTGTACGGTGGGATCAGGTTACACGCTGCAACGGGTGAAATAAGAGAGGATTGTGTTTGTACAGTGGGATCAGGTTACGCGCCGCAACAGATTGTGTGTTTTGTATTCATTATTGTACTGTGTTAGCTTTCGATGCTTTCATACGAGATTCTGAGTATTGGTGTTTCTGAAGTTAACTGCTTTACTTTCCTGTATTCCTTTCCTGTTATTATTACTATACTGCGTACAGGTTATTGTAAGTGGCCCTCCTTAGCCTCGTCACTACTTCGTCAAGGTTAGGCTCGGCACTTACATAGTACATGAGGTCGGTTGTACTCATACTGCACTCTGCAGTTCTTGTGCAGATTTTGAAATCGATCCTAGCGGCGGCCAGTAGATTGCTTGGATTGATTGGCGGATTGGAGACTTGAAGTACAGCTGCTAGGCATTCGCAGCCCTAAAGTCCCCTTCTATCTTATCCTAGTTGTTTATTTCATTTCAGACAGTTTTACTTTCATTCAAATGATTATTTGTATTATTCTAATCGCTTATGCACTTATGACACCAGTTATGAGATTGTATCTAGATATTGCGGTTATTTTGATTTTTCTCACTCTATTGCAATTCTATTTCAGTTTAATTAGTATCAGTTAATTTGATTTATTAAAAATCATTAATAACTATTCTAACGTTAGCTTTTCTAGCAAGTGAAACGTTAGGCGCCATCACGATTTTGAAGGTGGGAATTCCGGATCGTGACATAAATCATGTTGACGAGATTACTATAGTTTCAAAGGCTACAAAATCGTTGTCGAAAGTTTACTTGCTGCCCTGTTGGTTTATTGAATAAATTTCTTGGAGACTTGGAGGATATTTGGATCATAAAACCTTTGCAAAAAACGAAGGATCTTGAGAGTGAGTGTCTTTTAAATGCAGAATAGCTTAGTAGATCTTAATACTTGTCCGAATTTATCGTCCCGGTCCTTATACTCTACGAAATTTCATTCAAACATTTGTGCTCGATCAAAATGAATATTATAAACTCTTCTGACAGTTGACCAAGCTTATTTGGCATTTGTTTATCTGAGTAAGATGAAATGTGTATTTATCGCGCATAAAGAGAGCGTGAATCAACATTTTTATTTAAAAAAAGGGCAAATTTCAAATATATTTAATAAATAAATAAAAAAAGAAAAAAGAGAAACAATAAAAATAAAGGAAAAACACTCCCTCCTCCCCATCTTCAAACCTTTTCGCAACCCATCATCCCCTATCTGTTGCCCTCTCCCCCATACCCTTCATCCATCAAGACAACCACCATCTTTCCCGTCTTTCTTTTTCTCTTTATTCCCCCTCTTTACTCTTTTAAACAACATCAAAATCTCTCTCCTACACCCTTTCACCTAATCACCACCAGCCCACCACCGCCAACCACTATGAACTCCGACAATATTTCACCCTACATTTTGACAACCTTTTCTTCGAATTCCTAGTAGATCTTTTTTCCGAAACTCGCTCTTCCCTATAAAAGCTAAGATAACGATGATGATAGCAATATGTATTAAAAATTTTGGATCTCTTTGGGTGGAAGAAATGGTGGTTGGAGGAAAAGGGATGAGATCTCTATGCTGCCTTATAATTTCTGCAACCATTTCATAACCCAAAGAATTGAATTCTAATAGTTTCACAAGCAGAAGTTATAGTGAGATAAAGAGAGAAGAAGTTTGAAGCCGATGAATTTTGGAGGTTTTCTGGAAATAGAGAGGGAAGGTCAAAAATGGCGTGAAGGAGAAAGATAATTTTGCAGTAAAGAAAAAGATGATGATGTGGATTATGTATCTGACATGGATCTGATGTGTTATCCATGTCAGGATAAGTGAGACTCACGCATAATAGGAGGGATTTAAAATATTTATTTTTATCAAATACAAATATTTTAATAAAACTTTATGAAATACAGGAATCGAAATGACAAATTGAAACAAGTATACGAGTTTACGAGACTATTCTGCCGTCTTTTAAAATTAAAGATTGGTTGAAAGATAATGAAATTCCTGTCCGAATAATTTTTATTCTCTCCTCACCTAATTGAAAGTCAAGTTGCTATCGAAGTATTGAAATTGAATGAAAAGGAATAGTATTATTGTTCCACGAGCGTTATCGAAGTACTTTTTTCTTAACTGCTATAGCAGAGCCAAATAAATACCAAATTGGTCACTAATGTTTGCAAGTTGTAATAAATTAATCATCAGCTTCATTTCCTTTTGACCAAAGATATAGTGTCTGATACATATCGAGAGTACATATTATAAGAGCCACTATGTGCTATATATATAGATTTTTTTCATATCTTCAATTGAACGATTACTAATGGTGTTGAATTTTTCACTAATAATAAATTTATTTGCATGCAAATTCATCAGAAATATACGATAAAGAGAAAATGTAATGAGACAACGGAATACACTTTCAAAGAGGAAAGGTACAAACGAAAACTAAGAAAATCACCCTAACAAAAATACTGAAATACCACACCAGATATAGTTTAATGAGTTTAATATATACATCAATAGTTTAAAGAATCTGATAAATAGTGTACAAATTCTTGACATTGTCCATATATAAGAGTTAAACTCTTGAATACATTTGAATCAAATTAAATACTTTTACTGATTATGAGCATAAACCAGTCTAATTTCCAAATCTCCTTAGCAGACTGACAGGCAGAGATGCGATTGTATTCATTTATTCCAATTCCACGAATAAGAATCTTCTTTGCCTTGAAATTCTTCTCGATGGTCTTTCTATCAGCATCGTTGTACTCCTTTCTTGTCTTTGGGAATGTAACTATTCCCTCGTCAATAGTTTTCATGGGAATAAAAGGGCCATCACAGATCACATCCCACAACTTTGAGTCCTCAGCCATGATGAAGTTTGGTGGAGCAGCCATGAAGATCCTTTCTAGGTGTTAACCTTTTAGAAAGGACCTGCTCTGATACCAATTGATAGACACTAAGGATCAACCAACAGTATAGAGAACTAGGTTCTTTTATCAGTTATCACAGCAAATAGCAGTAAATAAAGAACACATAATATTTACATGAAAAACTCCCTGTTCACGAGATTAAAATCACGACCTACCCTAGTAAGATTTCAACTTCACTAACTGAGCAAACTTCATATTACAACCTATTGCAATCTAGGAATTAAACTCTTAATTCTTTACCTCTTACAATCACTCTATTATAAGCTCTTTGTAATAACTCTATTACAAAGCCACATTCTTGATTAAATCTAGTCAAACAACCAAAAGCAATATTGGTTAAGTGATATCCTGCTAAATGCTTCTAAAAGTCTGTGTAGGAATACAAGTAAATAACATAAGACAAAGACACAACAAACTAAAGGACACAAGGCATATTCAATACTGGGATCAGGTCCTTTGTTTTGTATTAACTTTGTTCATTGATGGTAGGCTATAATCTCGTATATCGCTTATTGCACTCTAATTTACTGCACTTTATTCGTTTTGAGCTTTAATGAGAGTGTTTTGTAGAAGTGATTCCGAACTATGTAGATGTTATGGAATGAATTGAGTGATTTGGAGCTATGAAGTCTGAGTAAAAGCCTAAGGGATTAAGTCGTGATCGTATTCGGGGGTCGAGAACCAAGTCTGAATGTCAAAATGCAAGAAAAATCTGTACTCTAAGAAACGTGCACTAGTGCGGCGCGTGGGGTGGCACATGGCACGCCGCGGCTATGCAAAATTACTGCTGCCTGTCAGAACCAACTCTCTAGATTTCCCCACTAATGTCCCGCATGGTCGTCACACCATGCAGCGCGCCTGTGCAATTTTTACAGAGTAATTTTCCTATTTCGGCTAGGAGAAGGTAATTTCGTCTGGGCCCGATCCCACTTGGTATAAATACATGGGAAAACGTTATTTTTGGGACTTTTGACACAAATTCGACCTAAGGAGGCTAAGGGGAGTTGGAAGAACACGAGCACAAGGATTTCATCATTCCTTCATCACTCAAGACCCAAGTTTGGTTTGAATTTATGTTTTCCTATACTTTTATTATATTTGTAATGAAGTGTTCCATATCTATGGAGTAGTTCTCTTTAGGGTTTGATAGATTTGGTGTATTCATGATTGTTTGTGGATTATAACTCTAGTTTTATGTATTGAAGCGTTTTTGGATGATTAATCGTTGCATCTATATTCACTTGTTCATGTAATTGAGAGAGGCATAACTTGTGATATCTTTGTATTAAATTGCCGGTTGAGTTGTTTAATTATTCTTAGTAATCGAAAGAGACTAGTTGAATCATTAATTAAACCTAGTTAGGAGGATAATCGAGAGAGGTTCTCCTAAAGACCAATCTACTATGCATTCTTGCATATCTTCACGTACTTAAATTGGTTCATCTTGTGAGGTTAAAACTTAATTGAGAGAGGAGTTTTTGCTGAACGTTTGAACTAATAATTAAGTGAAGTTGAGAGACTCACTTGAACACCAGAAGTGAATTATCTAGAGTTAGATCTCAAACAATTATCTTGCACCTATCCTATCAAAACCCTATTTTCTCCCATTGATAACTTCCTTGCTTACCTTTGTTTCGATTGTCATTAGTCAATAGCTTTAGACTCTTAGTTAATTTTAGTTAGAAATTATATAAATCTCAATTGTTGATTATCTTGGATAGCAATCAAGCTGGAAACTACGAGAATACTGTTTAAATTCAATCCTTGTGGATACGATATTACACTATACTATATTTGATTAGAGGGCATAATTTAAGTGTGTGTTTCGAGCTCGTCAAATTTTGGCACTGTTGACGGGGATTGACAATCAATAGTGTTTGAAATAGTTTGTAGTGCTAATTCCGAATTTTTTATGTTATTTTTATTTTATTTTTCTCTTTTTACATTTGGTGTTCTTTGACTATGCGCAGGTTACAGGTTAGATTAGTGTATGACTCAAACTTCTGCGAAGGAAGTGCTACCATACGAGCCAGAAAATGAAAAACAACTGTGACAGCTTAAGAAGAAAAGAAATCTCACCGAGATGTTAGAAAAGGTTGGGCAATCCTCAACCAAAGATATGGCTGGAAACGGAGAGGACAATGTGGATTTGGCTGCAGTAGAGTCCGCCCAACGAAGAGAACAAGCTGCACGGGATGCTGAAGAAGCAGCTATTAGAGATACACAAATTATCTACGAAAAAGAGAGGGGTCGTAGAATTGCTCAAAATCAACCCTTGGGTGTAGATCAGTTCAGAAATATAGCTCCCATTCCTGGGAGACCACTTGGCGATTATGCTAGACCGATATATAATCAAGGTTTATCAAGTGTTATACCACCTCCAATTATAGCTAACAAGTTCGAATTGAAGCAAGGGTTGCTTCAAGCCCTTCAGAATTGTTGTGTCTTCAGAGGGAAGCCAAACGAAGATTCAAACACACATCTAATGGACTTCGAGGAGATTATGAACAACTTTCATTACAATGGTGTGTCACCAAATGCAATGTACTTGAGGGCATTCCCCTTCACACTTAAAGACGACGCAAAACAGTGGCTTCGAAGCTTACCCACAGTTTCGATTAGGACATGGGAGGAGATGACCAGGAAATTCCTTGATAAATATTTCTCCTCAGCTAAAACGGGCAAGTTTAGAAGAGAAATCCATAGCTTTTACCAGAAAGATATTGAAACTATTTTTGAAGCATGGGAGAGGTTTAAGGAGATTGTTAGAAAGTATCAACATAGCGGAATTGAACTCTGGATGCAACTCCAGAACTTTTGGGATAGATTGACACTGGCCTCACGTAGAATATTGAGCAATGCAGCTGGAGGCCCGTTGATGAAGAAGATCTAGAGGAGATAGATTCAATTCTTGATGAGTTATCTGAAGATGCTAATCAATGGCCCCTCTAAGAGTGCAGAAAGAAGAAGATCAACTGGTGTTCAGCAGTTTGATGCTAAAACATCTGTGCAGGTACAAGTTAATGTTATGGCCAAAGAGATAAGGAAGCTAACCTTAGCCTCGATACAAAGTCAGCCTCACGAAGCTTGTGATATATGTGGAAGAGGACACCCTACTCATGAGTGTCAAGCCTCAACTGAGGAAGTAAATGCTGTGGGAAATTACAATTTCAATGCATTGTCAGAGGCACCCCGGTTTTTCATGGAGTTCACCTGGAGGTACTGTGAATGCTTGGCAGCAAAATAACTCTAGACAATAGGGACAAGGAGCTCCAGCATACCAAAATCAGCAGAGGCAGCAATTTCAGCCTCAACAGCCCATTCAGCTTGGTGTAGAGGATCTAATGAAGGCTTTCATTATCAAGACAGATGAGAGGCTGGACGCTTATGGAGCTGCTATCAAAGAATTGGGCACTTGTTTGCGAAACCTGGAGAGACAAGTGGGACAGATTGCAATAATATTATCTGAGAAGGTTCCAAGCACTCTCCTAGTTGACAATGAAAAGAATCCCAAAGAAACAATGAATGCTGTAACTTTGAGAAATGGGCAAGTATTGAAAGATCCCACCCCGATCCAAAAGAGGTGATACTTGAAAAAAAAAATTAGGGAGCAACTTAAGAATGATGTTGATAAAAAGAAGAAAGGCCCAATGAAAACTAAGAAGAAGAAGAAGAAGAAGAATAAGAAAGAAAAATCTAGCAGGGAGGAACCTGAGAAGAGCGAGCATATGCCTGCTTTAACTTTCCCCCAAAAGCTATATAGAGAAAAGCTGGACAAGCAATTTGAGAGATTTCTAGATCTGCTAAAACAGGTTCATGTAAACTTACCATTTACAGAAGTGCTCTCACAAATGCCTGCTTATGCCAAATTTATGTAAGAAGAGGAAGATAGAGGAGACCTCAGTGGTCAAGCTCATAGAGCATTGCAGCGCGGTATTGCAAAAAAAAAACTCCCACAAAAGTGTGAAGATCCAGAGAGTTTTACTATACCATGCTCATTAAAAACTATCAATTTTGATAAATTTTTATGTAATTCTGGTGCCTCAAATGCCTCTATCTATTTACAGGAAACTAGAGAAGGAGAATGGAGAGATAAGGTCTGCACTAATATCTTTGCAGCTGGTAGACCAAACTACTTTAGTACCTGAAGGGATAGTGGAAGATGTGTTAGTTCGGGTGGATATGTTTATATTTCCTGTGGATTTAGTGGTGAATATGGAGGAAAAAAAGGAGGTCCTCTCATCTCACTACAAAAAAACAGCGTTTAACGATGGATTTTAGCGACAAGCCATATTCCATAGCTAAATAACGACGGATTAGCGACGAATTTCATAGTTTGTCGCCAAATAAGCTACAAAAGATTTAGTATCAAATATAGCGATGGATTAGCGATAAATATTTATATCCATCACTAAAAATTGGCGCTAAAAATTGGCTCCTTTATTTTACCTACAAAATTAGTGACAAAAATGGGGCGACAAAAATTATTAAAATCTAGCAACGGAATTAGCGACGAAAATCTGTCGCTGCCTTTATTTTACTTCGCAAAAAATTCCAAAATTAGTTGCGACGGAAATTCCGTCGCTAGATACTTAAAAATAAATTTCCCAAGTTATTATTTGCGACAGAAATATATCCGTCGCTATTTCCATTGCTAGTTTTTTAAAGTTTATCTAGGGCACAAATTTCTTACAGACTCATATTCTCTCCTCTCTATCAAAGCTCTAATATTCAACAATGTGAGTTTCTCCCTTCCAATACAACAAATTGGGTGTGAATCTAAGGCTTATATGCAATGGGAACATAGACATCCGATAGCAAATAGAAGAAATTTCAAAATTGGGCAAAAACTATTGTAGAACTTCAGAAATTTCCAAGAAATTAAAATTAGCTCTCATCTTCATTCCGTTTATGTTTGCTGCTCTGCAAGATTCTCATACGAAATCCCTTATTTTTACTATTTTTGTACTTTGTCTACACCATTATTCTTATCTTTGTTCAGGTAAATTTTCGCTTTTCTGTTTTTTTTTCTTTCTCTGTGGAATTTTGATATGGTAATTCTTGTGTGAGTGGTACCTTGATTTTTATACTTGGGTCAATATAAATTGATATGATTTTAGGGTTTAGATTTCAATATTTTTTTTAGAAATTTACCTTAATAATAAATTGACATGATATGTTTCAACAAGAACTGGTCTTTACATCCCTGATTTTATGGGAAAAGTAAAAGTAAAAATAAAAGTTATGGTTTTTACATCCTTGATTTTAGCTATGTGTTTTAGCTTTAGAAAGAAAATGGGAATTCAAATATTTGTATTCTGTTGAGCATTTCAAAGATCGTATGGAAAATGTGTATCCATGCTAATGAAAATAATGAAGTGCAGTAGCTACATATCATCTCCTTCGATCAAGATTGCCAATGACTAACTGATAAAGAGCCTTCCATGTTGGGGAAAAGTGCAATAGCTAGTATCATGTCATTTACATTTGCTTATTTCAATATTTCTAGTACTGGAACAACTTTCAAAATTAGGGGAACATTATGCTAATATATTTCAAGGTATTTAAGAAAATCTTAGATGTGTTATCATGTTATTCACATTTTCCCTATTTTCTTAATGAACCTTCTCCGCTATTTTGTGAGCAAGAGTTCATGTTTTTGGTATGACAGTCTTGTTCAATATGGTATTGCATTAACTGGTTCTTTGTCGTAGCTGATTGTTTACTCCTTGGCTAACCTTTCTCCCTCCCTCTTTATAATTTTTATTTTAATATTAAATAGGAACATGGATAATCTAGATCGTGATTGGATGTACAAAAGGTTGGATGGCCAAGGAGGTATTAATTCCAATTTCATAACAGGTGTGAATAATTTTCTCCAGTTTGCTTGTTATCAACCCAATCACATGAGTCGTGACGATGTTAGATGTCCTTGTAAAAAATGTCATAACATTAAATACATGGATATTGAAACTGTTAAATTGCACCTTTTTCAGTATGAATTTGTTGAGAACTATTTTATTTGTAAGTATCAAGGAGAAAAAAATGTGATCGGTGAGATGTCTTCCAGTGTCTTCCAGTGGTATAATAGGATATGGTTCCAAATTAATAGGTGGGGTACTACCATGGCCTGATGTTTGAACTTGGTTGATGTGATCTAGTCCACCAGAGGAACTGGTGCCACCTTGTTGAGGACTAGTTAATGAGAACGGGAACAATAGGCATGTTTTCACGAGTAGCACAATTACCCCTAACTGAAGATTTGCTTACACGACCTGCACTACCTCGACCTCTCCCTCGAGGCATATCTACAAAATATATAAAAATAGAGAAGGATATGACACAATGCATATCTAACTGTATTGTTCATCTAAACTTTATTTGCACACATCAGGTTCAATCACTTTCTTTCTATGCAAAGTCAATCTGCTAGATATTATTACAAGTAGTTTATGGCTACATGTCCTCTTCTCTTAATTTAAGAAACTGCATATAATCTTGAAGCAGAGTAAAAACTTTGAGTCCTAAAATTTCCTCCTGTTTATTTTTAAAAGGAATGGACATAGCTTTTTTATTCCAGTTTTCTTAACTTTTTTCTTTTTGGAAGACTAATACTGTCACGACCCAAAATCCGCTGAAGGTCGTGATGGCGCCTAACACCGCCGTCAGGCAAGCCAACGGTAATTTACCAATTTAATTACTCAGTTTTAGTGTTTTGAAATCCTGGTTTTCATTAATTGAACAACATCAAATAGAATTTACCGAGTAAATGAAAGTATTTAACCAATTATAACAACGAACAACCCGTAGAAACTCCCTAAACCCGGTGTCACAAGTGCATGAGTATTTTCTAAGGAATATAACAATAATACAGCATTTGTCCTGAATGTAATAAGAAAGAATAAAATAAATAATACAATGGAGACTCGATTGACTGCGATACGAAGCCTGGAATGTAGCCACAAGAAGTCTCTCCAACAGGTGCGCCTACGCACCAAGGTGGTCATCAATGAACATGTCAGATCCTGCACATTTAGTTCAGAAGTGCAGCATGAGTACGTAAATCAATGCATATCCGGTAAGTACCTAGCCTAACCCCGAAGAAGTAGTGATGAGGGGTCAAAATTGATACTTACTAGAGGTCCAAGCAGTAATATAATAATCCATAACAAGTAGGAAGTACACATCAATAGTGAAGTAAATCTGCAAATCTCAAAATTTCCAATTATTTGCTTTAAAGTAAGAATTTTCTCAATCTTGTATTCTATCTTAGTATCTCCGGAAGTTATCAAATGTCGTCATCAAATAAACCCGGAGTATAGAATAAAATACCGGGCATCAGTAGAGAAGTTAACTAGTGAATATACGGGCTACAAGCGATATAACGCATGATTCTGCCGAGGACGTTCGGCTCGATCCGGAATAATGTGTACACTGCCGAGGGTCGAGCAGCACGAACCATAGATGCACCGATATACTGCCGATTCATTCGGCCCGCTCCACAAGAAAAGAAAGGAAGTTTTTGAATTACGAGACACTTATTTACAACACCGTACGTGGGTACAAAATGGATATAATCTTTACCCTTTCTCAAATAACTTGCCCACATCTCAAAGTGTTAAGGCTTGGCCTAGTATACATATAATTATTTCTAAATCAATTTCGTTTATAACTTCGATTAATTAATGTCAGCAACATGAGTTCAGATAATTCAAATATTACAGGATGAGATCCTAGGTCTACCCGGACATAAGCATACTATAGCTACGTAGGTACTCTCGTCACCTCGTGCGTACGTAGCACCCACCTAACAATAAATATCACCTAGGGGGTGGTTTCCCCCGCACAAGGTTAGACAGGAGATTTGTCTAGCTCTGAAGTTCTATATCCGGCTCCAACACCACTCCAATACCTCAAACTGATGCCCGTCGGTCCAAAACTATTCAAACAAAATCCAAACCAATCAAAAATATACTCTAATACCCATAGTTAATCAATTTAAACAATTTCCAACTCCACTCAAAAGATCTATAAAATCAACCCTCGGGCCCACGTGCCCAGATTCCGAAAATATTTTCGAAGACAACTTTATTCATAATACCACGAACTCAAATATATAATTTATCCCAAATTCCATGTCACATTTCATGGATTAAATCCACATATAAACCTTACATTTAACAGACAACAAGTGAAAAATTACTTACCTTGTGTTACATAGAGAAACTCCTCAAAATCGCCCAAGAACCGAGCTCCAAAAATCCCAAATGAAAATGATGAAATGACCAAGTTTGATCCCTTATGTTATCCCCAGTTTTCGCTTCTACAGAAAGAATTGCCGCATCTACAGCCTCGCTTTTTGCGAGTAAAAATCCGCTTCTGCAAATGTCCTCACCTAGGCCATCTCCGCTTCTGCGTGCCACAATTCTCTTCTATGCACGAATTGCCGCTTCTGCAGCCTTCACCCTCAGCCCAGCTCCCGCTTCTGCGCTCCTCCGCCCGTATCTGCGAGCCTGCAGGTGCGAAAATTTCCTCGCACATGCGAATCAATCCACCCTCACTCCATTCTCCATGTGCAACCCTGGGCCGCTTCTACGGGCTCGCACCTGCGGCCCTTTTCTCGCAGGTGCGATTGCACCAGACACCAGCTGCCTCAGCTTTCCCCCAAGCCCAAACTCGATCTGTTAACCCTCCGGAATTCACCCGAGGCCCTCGGGACCATAACTAATTACACCAAAGCATCCTAAAACTTCATATGAACTTAGTGAGCCTCCCAATCACATCATACAATGCTAAAACCACGAATCGCGCCCCAATTCAAGCTTAATAAACTCTGAAACTTCTAATATCTATATTTGACGCCGAAACCTACCAAATCAAGTCCGATTGACCCCAAATTTTGCACACAAGTCATTAATGACATAACAAAGCTATTCCAAGTCTCGGAATCCCAAACGGACTTTGGTAACATTAAAATTCACTTCAAGTCAAACTTAAGAATTTCTTAAACTTTTAAAAATACCAAACACTCCCGGGTGATCCGATACTGAACCCGAACATACTCCTAAGTCCAAAATCATCAGAAGAACCTATTGGAACCTTCAAATCCCGATTTCGAGGTCGGTTACTCAAAAGTCACACCTTAGCTAATTCTTCCTACTTAAAGCTTCCGAAATTAGAATTTTCTTTCCAACCCAATCCCGAACTTCCCAAAATTCAATCCGGACAACATGTATAAGTCATAATACCTGAAGTGGAGCTACTCAAGGCCTCAAATCGCTGAATGTCACGCTAGAGGTCAAAACTACTGGTCGGGTCATTACATTCTCCCCACTTAAACATACGTTCATCTTCGAACGTGCTAAGGACTGCTCCGGAGTTGTCCAAATTTACTGTTTAACACCTTGTGCACCTATCCGTGCCATCACAACCCAGTTGGGCACATTAGCTCGAGCCGGACTGAAGGTCCTCCTTTTAGCCTTAGCTAACAAGCTTTAGAACCAAGTTCCAACTTCTGAATTTCTTTACTAGACCTGATTCTAACACGATAACACCGTACCAATCACCGCGCACTGTACCACAACATGACCGTACACCTAGGCCGAAATCACACCATGCACCACAAAAGTCGGTTGTCCATAATAACATCCTCTAACTACAATAGCGGTAATTTTACCAATCCGATGCCCGCAACACATTTCATGACGTATATAATCCTGTTCCAAATCTCGCAATACTGCCATGATGAAAAAGATGTGTAGAAACTCATAACAACCTGCCGAACCAATTATTCATGGAGCCATTCCTCCTGACAAGAACCATTACCTCATTCTAAACTAAATAACGATATTTTCCCTTTAATGTGCCTTGTATAAATCTGATTGCACAAACTTCGGGTCCAGTACTCTCGTCTCACCCAATGCAAGCTGCTCAGGCAATAAACCGTCTCAGACACTGCCAACAATCTTATATGACGCCCACAACGCGCCAACAAGCTACAACTCGAATGTGATACATAAGGAAGAACAAACTCTAATAGTACCATAATCTTCATACTTGGTTTTAATCCTTAATAATCAAGTGACTAACATGTCACACTGAAGATTCCCCCGTGGATTACTCTCCCACGACTTCCCGCTCAGGTGGTAATGTCCGCACATCCATTCTACTAACTGTACAAATCCTGCAAGGCAAATCACAATCTGCCAATCAATACATAATGCCTCTTCCACAGAACGCCATTCTCAGGTGGCACTAAGATAATGCCAGTTCACTCTAAACATCTGAATTCTTCCCTGCTCACCCGAGCCCGTGACATTCTTATCAACACCGGACTGCAATCTTGATCCTCAACTTCTAATTCCCATATCAACCCACTGCACCCATCACGCTGCTACACGATAATGCAGCATTCACCATAACCCTTGAACTACTAGTAGATTAACCACTTCAAGAAACTTTTCACTTAGATCATTTTAGAAGAACCACTACAACACGCAACTGAATTCTCAAATCGTAGAAAATACAATCTCAAGTCGTGATCTAAACCGTCATAACTCTCCCCGAATCCATTTACACCACAAGTCCATTCGAATCCAGTACTCCCCAAATCAACCAAATTATGGTGGTTGTCAAGCCCGCACGTACAATCACAAACCACATGTTATAACTTCACACACGGAATGAACCGGTCATTACCATAATCATGATGATTCAACCATTACTAACCGACCAACTTCTTTACAACTATTCTTGAACTGCGTCAAAAATAATAATAGCTCCATCTACAGCATAACGAACTCAATCCTCACTTATCCCGAGCGACCCGAATCGCGAGACCACATTGTCTCAATACACATGAATCATCTCATACCTCCTCATGCACACAATGGCATCTCCAACTGGTATAGACATTTTACAAAACCTTCCACAAATCCGAAGCTATTCTTCCTTCCCTCCAATACTGCACCGCATACCCGATGATAACATAGGACACTCCAAGTCTCGCTCACAATCCACAGCAAAACTCGATCCTTAACACAACGGACCCGAAATCCTTAGGCACTACACTTAAATTCTTGAACTCATTGGACCGTTATTGAGAGTCACCCACTCTTACCTGATCCCTAATATAACCAAACTGCAATGCTCTGCTAGCTCATGAACCCCCCCCCC
>MCJB01048913.1:44252-68707 GCA_002018475.1 Nicotiana obtusifolia
CCCCCCCTCAAAGATGCAACTGACTGAATTCTTTTCCTTGTACCTTACATCCACAAGAAGCATAAACTCTGGGTCTTCCCGAAACATGCACCTCAATTGATATGGCGAAGTATAGCACACATTGATCAAGTTCTTTTGCTGAATTACCCCTGATGGTTCCTTTTCTTAGTCATAAATAATCCACCAACACATCGATGACCAAAAATGGCACAAGCAGAAAACCACGCGATACAATCGCAGACGTGGGGCTCCCCCACTTAGCTTTAAGCTACCATCACATAATGTAGATCCCACAACGATTCCTCCTTCTCAGTTACCATGATCTCGCACCGCTAAATCACCGGACTCCTCGAAGTCTTTTGTTAAGCTTTTCAGGAACATTTTGAATCACCAGTCACAATCACATATTCGACCTCTTACTGGGTAGAAAGTAGAATTAATTGTATAAACTTCATCAGCATCACTCAACCGCTAACCTACTCACAGGAGATAACCCACCTGTGGAATTCCTTACCGACATCTTCCAACGATGTTGCACTGGGTACTACTACCATGAAATTAGTAAATCCTCCAGAACTCATGCTCGCCCACCAGCTGAATAAATCCGCTCTTTCCCTATTGACATCAACTGAGAGTTCAACAATACCTTCCGAACTCAAGTCATACTGCATCTGAAACGATAATCAAATCTTCACACCCTTCTTCATTTCAAGAAACTCCTCTTGGCCATACTCAATCTTTCTTCGTACCGTGACCACCATTCCAAATAAAATCGGTAGGCCAAATCACCTTCCATCACAGTTCCCAAACCGTTCTACATTTTCATAAGGCACGTAGCTATCCTACCACGGAATCCATATGCTAATCTGTCACTCTTACTTCGGTTAAACCATCTCCTTTAAGCAACTTCTCAATCTCTACTCTTCATACTTGACCTGCTAGTACTTCAACCACCGCGAAACACTTCCCGTCATGTCCTCCCTCATACCTTGCTGCCAAATGTTGCCTCAAATCAAAAATCCATCTCCATAGCACCTGAACCAATAGAACTTACCGACTCTAAGCCTATTCGAATATCATCATTCTCGATCCATCAACATTAGAAATATCAATTCGATTCTGAACCACTGCATACCGCTATCTCTGACAACCGCCTCCTCAGACACCATTTCACAACACCCTGCCTCGAAGGCAAAATCAAAGGAGACCATAACACCGGCAAACCGTAATGCATTCAAACAAGGACGACGACACCGCATCACAATGAAAATTCCTTCACGCTCGAAAAAATCAAGTCTCATTAATCCATCAACCAAACCTGGATATCTATAGTCCAATTGCCTTTCCTTTGCTGGAATTAAATGTTGAACCCCTAAATAATGCACTGAGAAATCCTCTCTTCAAGTCATTCACTGCCTCAACACATAAACGAGCACCCCACCATTACATCAATACCGTGCGATAATGACGCATAGATATCGTAGCAATCTATGCATAGCCTCAAAACCATAAAAAATACAGCTACTGAGTTGATTGACAGAACATTCTTCCGCAAGGGGATGATAATAGCATGCCCGAACACGCAGGGAAAAACATCTTGCACCACGTCCGCAGTATCACCACAACTCCTCGATGCCCAATTGATAACAAGCGCTTCACATCGCATAAGATCGAGTAGAAAGGAAATAAAAGCACTAGACTCAATGGAATCAAATCGCACGATGAGGAATCAATAAGGGAAGTGCTCCTAATAGCCCCATAGCCTCTCGGAGATAAGTACAAACGTCTCCGTACTGATTCACAAGACTCTACTAGACTTGCTCATGACTCGTGAGACCTAAACGAACCTAATGCTCTGATACCAAGCAGTCAAGACCCAAAATCCGCTGAAGGACGTGATGGCGCCTAACACAGCCGTCAGGCAAGCCAACAGTAATTTACCAATTTAATTACTCATTTTAAGTGTTTTGAAATCCCGGTTTTCAGTAATTTAATAGCATCAACTAGAATTTACCAAGTAAACGTAGGTATTTACACAACTATAACAATGAACAACCCGTAGAAATCCCCAAAACCCGGTGTCACAAGTGCATGAGCATTTTCTAATGAATATAACAATAACACAACATCTGTCCCGAATGTAATAAGACAGAATAAAATAAATAATACAATAGAGACTCGATGGACTGTGATGCGTAGCCTGGAATGCAGCTCACATGAAGTCACTCCAATAGGAGCGCCTACGCACCAAGGTGGTCATCAATGAACCTATCAGATCCTGCACATTTAGTGCAGAAGTGCAACATGAGTACGAAAATTAACGTGTACCCAGTAAGTATCTAGCCTAACCCCGGAGAAGTAGTGATGAGGGGTCGATATCGACACTTACTAGGGGTCCAAGCAATAATATAATAATCCATAACAAGTATGAAAGTGCACACCAATAGTGAAGTAAATTTGTAAATCTCAAAAGTTTCCAATTATTTCCTTTAAAGTATGAATTTTCTCAATCTTATATTCTATCTTAGTATATCCAGAAGTTGTCAAGTATCATCATCAAATAAACCCGGAGTACCGAATAAAATATTGGGCACTACCGAGCGACACGAACCATAGATGCACCTATATACTGTCGAGGCGTTCGGCCCGCTCCATTTCTCAAATAACTTGCCTACAACTCAAAGTGTTAAGGCTTTGCCTAGTATACATATAATTATTTCTAAATCAATTTCATTTATAACTTCGATTCATTAATGTCAGCAACATGAGTTCAAATAATTTAAATATTACAGGATAAGATCCTAGGTCTACCCGAACATAAACGTGCTATAGCTACGTACAGACTCTCGTCACCTCGTGCGTATGTAGAACCCACAACTAGTTGCACATAACAATAAATATCACCTTGGGGTAGTTTTCTTCTCACAAGGTTAGACAGGAGACTTACCTCGCTCCGAAGTTCCATAACCGGCTCCAACGCCACTCCAATACCTCACCCGTCGGTCCAAAACTATTCAAACAACATGTAAACCAATCAAAAATATACTCTAATACCCATAGTTAATCAATTTAAACAATTTCCAACTCCGCTCAAAAGATCTATAAAATCAACCCTCGGGCCCACGTGCCCAGATTTCGAAAATATTTTCGAAGACAACTTTATTCATAACACCATGAACTCAAATATATAATTTATCCCAAATTCCATGTCAAATTTTGTGGTCAAAAATCACAAATACCAATTTCTAGGTTTTTCTACCAAATTTCCCAATATTTTCCTCCTTAAATGCACATATAAACCTTACATTTAGCTCACAACAAGTGGGAAATTATGTACCATGTGTTACATGAAGAAACTCCTCAAAATCTCCCAAGAACCGGGCTCCAAAAATCCCAAACGAAAATGATAAAATGTCCAAGTTCGCCCTTATGTTCTGCCCAGTTTTTGCTTCTGCGGACAGAATTGCCGCATCTACGGCCTCGTTTTTTGCGAGTAAAAACTCGCTTCTGTGGAAGTCCCTCACCTGGGCCATCTCCGCTTCTGGGCGCCACGCCACAATGCGCACGAACTGCCACTTCTGCAGCCTTCCCCCTTAGCCTAGCTCCCGCTTCTGCGCTCCTCCGCCCGCATCTGCGAGCCCGCAGGTGCGGAAATTTTCTTGCACCTACGAATCCATCCACCCTCACTCCATCCCACATCTACGACCCCTGGGCTGCTTCTGCGATCTCGCACTTGCGGCCCTTTTCTTGCAGGTGCGATTGCACTAGTCACCAGCTGTCTCAGCTTTCCCCCAAGCCCAAACTCAATCCGTTAACCCTCCGGAATCCACCTGAGACTCTCGGGACCTTAACCAATTATACCAACGCGTCCTAAAGCATCATACGAACTTAGTCGGGCCTCCGAATCACATCAAACAACGCTAAAACCATGAATCGCACCCCAATTCAAGCTTAATAAACTTTAAAACTTCTAACTTCTACATTCGACGTCGAGACCTATCAAATAAAGTTCCATGGACCCCAAATTTTACACACAAGTCATTAATGAGATAACAAAGTTATTCCAGCGCTCGTAATCCCAAACGGACATTAGTAACATTAAAATCCACTTCAACTCAAACTTAAGAATTTGTTAAACTTTTAAAAATAATAAAAAGTGCTGAAATGCTCCCGGGTGAGCGGATACTCAACTCGAACATACACCCAAGTCCAAAATTATCATGCGAACCTATTGGAGCCTTTAAATTCTAATTCCGAGGTCATTTACTCAAAAGTCACACCTTAGCCAATTCTTCCTACTTAAAGCTTCCAAAATTAGAATTTTCTTTCCAACCCAGTCCCGAACTTCCCAAAATTCAATTACGACCACATGTACAAGTCATAATACTTGAAGTGAAGCTACTCAAGGCCTCAAAACGCTAAACGATGCACTAGAGCTCAAAACTACTACTCGGGTTGTTACAAACACCTATCATGTTAGAAAGAAGGGAAGCTATCTTATACCACTTATGTTAGTCTAAATGAACATCCAAATGCAATAAGAAGGCTTTGATGTTTATATTGATAATTTAAAAGATGCTTACCTGAATCCTTGCCATAAATGATGGAAACCAAATATGATCTCAAGTAGCTTATCCAATCACATCAGACATGAACATCACTATAACCAAGATAACTAAATATTATAAGCTAACATATAAAACATGATTTGTTGATAGAATCAGAAACTACAGGAAGAGATAGATAAAGTGCGAGCGGACGACATAACACAACAGTGATGGATGAAACTCTTTCAACTGTTTGATGAAAGAGATATGCACAAAAACTATGTATGATAGACATTGATACACTGGCTGTCATAACATGTCAACTTACAACAATAATTTTTGGACAAAGAATTTGATAGTATTTGTTGTAATTTAAAACCAAAACATGAAACAATCTGAGTAAGAGCAAAGAGAAATAAACTGTAAGGAACTCGCCTTTCTTCAGGAAACAATAAGTTGTGAAGTATTTGTTCTTCAGCTGAGTGTTTACACCAACTAAAAGGAACTCGCCCTTCTTCACACCAGATGAGGTAATGGCCTGATAAGTAAGACAGAACAGCAGTACATTTAGTTACAAACCCACTGGAGCAGTATCAAGAAACAGTAGTACACTTACTCTATATATTATATTACAACATAGACACATAACTTATAACATACCACACAGACTACTACAAACAAAAGTCAATGAAAATATTGTAGTACAGTTTTATCCACATATTAGTCACCATCTGTTTCTTCTTCAAACACTTCCTCACCAACCTCCTCATTTTCATACTCGTCTTCTGAAGATTCTTCTTCGAATTCATAATGCTTTAGCATCATCATCAAGGGGTTCAACCATTTCAATTACATCCCCATTTGGATCATGTAAGATTATATTCTCATTAGTGTTGAAATTGATATCTATATCATGGAGTTCAACTTCTTCAACTTGGAATGGAAGATTCTGTTCTGGAGTTGATATTAGTGCCTCATCAGGAAGTTCAATAACATCTTGAGGTTTAACTTTCAAAACAGCTACACAATCATCATTATCCTTTTTCATACTATGATAAGTCACATAACACACTTGAGTTGCTTGCATCGCAAGAATAAAAGGTTCATACTTTCTAAAGCGACGCTAATGGTTCACTTCGACCAATTTGTACTGATTATGATCCTTAACACCAACATTCACAGTTGGATCAAACCATTTACGCTTGAATAATACAGTTTTCTTTAAAGGCTCTTCGCGGTATTCTACTTGTATAATCTCTTGTATTCGTCCATAGTAGTCACCAACATTTGGATCCAAGATACAAACTCCAATATTCATTGTTGATCTTGCACTATCATGACATTCTGTGTGAAATTTGTATGCATTAACAAAATACACTGGATAACATTTCGCGCTTATTAATGGTCCATGAGCAAGACTATGCAAGAATTGGTTCTCAATGTGGTTGCATCAGACTTATTTCAAAAAATTTATAAGACTTAGCTAAATATAACAAGCCTATTTAATTACTTCATTATTGTAAAAGATAATGATTTTTATAGTCTTACATATTCCTTGAACCATATAGCAAAACACGTTCGAGACTCTCATTTATTTTCTATCTCTAGTGACGGTCAAAGCGATATTAGATATACATGAGAGAAAACTCATGCTTAGAGTGGGTAAGGAGACTGTGACTTTCAAGATGGATATAGAAAAGGGGGTGCGAAAAGAAAAACCAACTGCAAGTGTTGAGTGGAAAGTGAAGGGCTCAAAAGAGAAGACTACACTGAGTGAGAAAGATAAAAATGGGGTGTATCCCAACACGGCTGAGAAGAAGCTATCGTCATGGATGTGTGCATTGGTTCGGGCACGAGGAATGGAGCCCAACTTCGATTCAGACCCCGACTAGATGTTCAGGGAAGTTTCCTTTACCTTATGCTTTTTAATTGTGTGTCATGCGGATATGCCACAACTTAAAATGTGGGGTTGGGGATAATTGTATGTTATATGTATATGTACTAGTTTTAGTTTTTTGTTGTTTGAGTAGTTAGAGATAGAAAATAATTGAAAAGAAACCATAAAAATTGAAATTTTTTTGATTTTTCCCGAAGATGGATATTATTCTACGGGTTTCTTGAGGGATTAAAGTCGAATGAAAAAGACAAAAAGATTTTTTTTTGTTAGGTAATGTAACAATTCCCCCTTGGTTTTTCTTTGTGCCGCGGTTCTTTTCCAAGGGTTTTGTTTGAACCAGGTGTAGTTAGTTTTTTTTTTTGGAGTAGAAAACCTTGTGCTATGAATTGAATTGAAAACAATATCTCTTGACTTTATTATGATTTGAGAATAGTGAGTGCTTTAGTTGTGACGCTTAGGCTCAGTTTTTTACTCTTGTATAAGTACCTTAAACTATAGGATTTTAACTTTGCTTAACTGTTTTGACTAGAGTGTCGTGATGAGTCCCATCCTGAGTGATTTATGTGCCAGGTGTGTGTGAGGTTTTGTGTTATTTTGTGCAATATATTTGATGTCTAGGACTTGCCCCGTGTGTTTGCTAAGCGAAATGGTAGTTTTGTTTAGTCTTGGAAGTGATTTAGGCATTTCTTTGTTGAGCTAGTTATAAGCTATTACCCACCTAATTGTTATGTATCTTAGTTTTCCCGTTGAGTATGTAATCCTGTTTCTTTGGCAACCACATTACTAGCCCTACCCATTTGTTGGAATTGACCATCTATTTGAACCTTTTACCTCTCGTGAGCATTTGAATTTGATATGAACTTTGTAAAAAGTGAAGTGTGGGGTGGTTGGTTTGGGTTTTGAATGGAACTAACGAAATAAGGACAAAGGTGCACTGTTTAAAAAAAAGTAAGAGCCACTTGAATTGAAAAAGAAAGAAAAAATAATTATATGATGTGAAAACTATTTCTTGATAGTGGTAACTCTTGATCTAATTGTGCTTAAAGAAGTTGAGAGTTAATGTATATTGGTTGTTAAGGTGGAGTTATGTTTTGACATAAGTGTGGGATTTTGAATAGTAAAATGTATGTATTAAAGTGCTTAGGGAGGTGTAGTAACTCTTATATCTAAATGTATCCTACCCGTCCCCCAGCCTACATTATAACCAATTACAGTCCAACTTGATCCTTGACTGAATGAGCTCAATTAGTAGAGTAGTACACTACGGGCAAGCCTATGGTATGTCTTTTGTGGCATCTGAATGTTGTTTCTGAAAGTGAGTGAATTCTTTTTATTTTGAGTTCCTGATTGTTCTTAAATTTATTGTGTGTGGACGTACTCTCTATTGTTGTGTGAGGGCACTAGATTCACGAAGGAAAGGTAATGTCATTGACCTCTGTGTTAGAGTAAGTGAGCGGGTTATAAATAATGCATGATGCTTTTGAGTCAAATCTTGAGGCTAGGATGTTACAGTATTGTGCTTAATCTGTTTTACATAGTCTTGGTATGATGAGTTATTAGAGTTGTTGAAAAAGGTCGTGTCTATGTGAAGTGTAGTACGAGGACGAGCAATGGTTTAATTAAGTGTGGGGTGTTCAATGCACCTGAGAGAACAGAGGTGGCTGCACACTTTGAGAGAATATATGTTTTTGTATTTGCAAGTGTTAGGTCAAAACCTTGTAACATGGTGTTTATATATGAGATCACGAGAGTAGTTACAAGGGCATTCATGGTTTCTAGCAAATTGCAGCTGTGCTGCTGCATTGTTGCAAGTACAGTGTAGCAGTTTTAACAACTGTAGAGTTGACTTGCACGACCACCTGATGACCTGATCCTATTTGTTCCCTTTGCAGTTCCCTTGTCTGTTTTACTTGAGAATTAAACTAGACAACAAGGTATGTTGAAATGAGCACAAGGAATCTGATTGTATCAAGTTTCTATCTTGTTCTTCCATGAAGTTTGACAAATCATCAAAATCATACTCGTATAACTTATCAAAATTGAATGAAAAGGTCTAGTATGTTTTTGCAACGAGTGGATATCGATGTACTTTTTTCTTAACTGCTGTAGGAGAGCCAAATATATTACCAAATTGGTCTCCAATGTTTGCAAGTTGTAATAAATTAATCATCAACTTCAATTCGTATTGACAAACTGTATAGTGTCTGATACATATTGGGGTACATTTTATAAGAGACAGTATGTGATATATATATAGCGTTTTTTTCTTATATTCAATTGAACGGTTATTAATGCTGTTGAATTTCTCATTATGAACAAATTTATTTTCATGCAAATTCATCAGAAATATACGATCGAGAGAAAAAAGAATGAGAAACAACCGAATACACTATCAAAGAGGAAGAGGTACAAACGAAAATGACGACTCGTGTTACAACATCCCTGAATGATAATTAACTATGGAAATCAACCTAAAGAAATACAAAAATGCCACATCATATATAGTTCAATGAGTTTAGCTTATATATATCAATAGCGTAAAAAATCTAATAAATAATATATAAATCATTTACATTGTCGATGTATATAAGTTAAACTCGTAAATATATTTGAATCAAATTAAATACTTTTATTGAATATGAGCATAATCCAGAAACTGAAGCAGGTTTATTATTATATCAACCGGACTACTCAGAATTGGGATCAGAGGGGTTAATCTTTTTCTTGTCATTCTTGAAAGAGGACACCACAGCTTTCACCACCTTTTCAGCAGCCATGGCTTTCACTGATTTCTTGTCTTTCTTTGGGAACACACTTCCTTTCTTTGATGTGCCTTCACCATATCCTTTTCCATTTCCATTTCTCTCCATCTCTCTTTCTAGCTCTTAGAGTTTATGTATGTATATGAGGAATGTAATATATTGCTTTAATTTGTTGCTTAAGTTGTGATGCTTTGAGAAGTAGGTTGTGTGCGGTATTTATAGGAGGATGAGGCTTCGTTTATGGTCTTCTTCTGAATATCTTCATGTAATTTCTAGTTGAATTTCTGAGTTAGCTCATGTCGTTTTGGTTTGAAGTCTTGTGTTACTAAAAATTGTTCGTATGGATGAGCCAGGAAACTTTTAATCTTTTAAGCTAAATTATGATGTTATTTCCCTTGCATTGGTGAATAGTTCATCCTTTCTTATTCTATATATGTTTACTTGTTTGAGAGGGAAACTCAAATTTTCTTTACTCGGTTCATCTTCTTCTTTGTTATTTCTCCTCACTTCTCCTCTGAATTTCAATTTCCATTTGTGTGTGTGTGTGTGTTACCGTCTATGTGTGTGCATACATACGTGGTTAAACTTGCATAGAGTACATAATAATTGTGCTGAATCGGTATGCAATTCTACGGAAACATTAAGGAAAGGGGTTGGTTATTTTTTACAAATATTTTTGGCATTTACATTTGGCAAGCTACCTTGATCATATTAAAAACAAGAAACCCAAAAAAATATTTCAAGAAAATTTTATATGCATCTCCATGTATATTAGATAAAGACATGAATAGTTTTTTCCAAGTAAAAACGAAAAATATCAAGATTTACGATTTTTATGTGTGTAAGTGTGTTGATGAGCAAGTTATTTGCCTTGAAGCTAATAATTTCCAGAAAACCGTGTGAGTATCTTTTATCAATCTTACGTGTGGAAGAGGAGATCTCACAACACATATGACCCTCCACCCCTCACCCCCACCCCCTCTCCCCAACTAATCCACCAGGAGACAAAGCTCTTTCCAGCATGTGGAACTCCAGGGATTTTTTAGATATTTCGGAGAGCTAATTACGAAGGCGCAAATATTTGTTATCAATGTATATACAACAAAAATAAAGTGCAATATCGATATTTCTCTACGGAGGTAGTGACATATATAGTTAAGTTATTTCATAACGTGAGTATATTAATTAGCTATAGTTAAGTGAGAGAAGTCTATGTGCAAACACATATTTATCTATTGATTTGATGTAACCACACGGTACATGTTAGTTTAACCGAGGGACTAAGCTAGGTGGAGAAAGAGGTTCAACTAAATCTCTTTTGTTAAAAAATATAAATTGCAAATAAAGTAAAAGCTAAATACTTTCGTTCTAAAGAGATTTATATGCATAAAGTGTGTATATTTATATGCATATTGTCTTGCATTTTACTCATGTTTCGTGAAATTCTGGATGTGGAATGTAATAATTTATTCTAATTCATGGTTATTTTTTTTATAACGACTCGTCTGATCATTTCGAGATCTAGCGCGTCATTCAGCGGTTTGAGGCCTTGAGTAGCTTCATTTCCTGTTTTATGACTTGTACATGTTTAAGTATGATTCGGATGTATTCGTCGAAGTTTGAATGTTTGAAAGTTGAAAGAAGAATTTTGATTGTCGATTAATTATTCTGATGTTATTCGTGGCATTTCAAGCCTTTGGATAAGTTTGGATAAGATATTGGGACTTGTTGGTGTGATCGGACGGGGTCTCGGGGGCCTCGGGTTAGTTCCGGGGTGGTTTCAGATCATTTCTCCATGTTTTGCTATTGTTGTTGCCGGTTCCGGTGTTGTTCATCGTGAACGAGTTAGGGATACTGCGTTGGCAAAGAAGGTTTTTGGCTGCTGGGGGGTTTTGTGCTTTGCGTTCGCGAAGGTTTGGGGGGCAAGCCTTCGTGTTCGCGTGCCCTTTCTCGTGTTCGCATAGATGAGTTGGGAGCAGAAGCTGGTTGTGCTTCGCGAACGCAAGGACATTTTTGCGTTCGCGATGAAGGTTGTCTGGGCAGTGTATAAGATTGCAAACATGGGTTTTGGCTCATTTTATCTCAAATCTTCCATGGGAGCGAGCTTGGGGCATTTTTTTTGGGAGGTTTTTCGTTATCCATCACTAGGTAAGTGATTTCTACATATTGTAAGTTAAATACATGAATTATACATAGATTTGAATATGGAAATTGGTGAAAATTGTGAGATTTTGAAGAAAACCTAGAATCTACATTTTTGGATTTTGACCACGAAATTGGACATGAAATTAGGAATAAATTATATATTTGAGTTCGTGGTATTATGAGTAATTATTATCTTCAAGAATTTTTGGGAATATGGGCACTTGGGTCCAAGGATTGACTTTGTTGACTTTTCGAGAAGAGTTGAGAATTATTATAAAATGTTAAATTATACGCATTGGAGTATATTTTGATTGATTTGCACATTGTTTGACTAGTTTCGAATCGATGGGCATTTGTTTGAGGTGTTAGAGAGGCATTAGAGCCAGTTATGAAACTTCTGAGAGAGATAAGTCTCCTGTCTAACTTTGTGAGGGGAAAATTACCCCGTAGGATTAAAATTGTAATGTGCTACTAGTTGTGGGAGCTACGTACGCATGAGGTGAGGAGAGTCCGTACGTAGCTAAAAGCATATTTATATTCGGGTAGACTTAGTACTTTATTATGTAATATTTGGATTATTTGAACTCATTTTGCCAGCTTAAATAAGTGAATCTATAATTGAAATTGATCTGGGAATACATTAGACCGATCTTTATCACCTTGAGTTGTTTGGTGAGATATTTGATAAACAGTAAAAGCCATGTTTACTTTGTACATGTGTTGTAAGCATGTGACTCGTAATTCGATAAATTTCTTCCTTTCATGAGGATCGGGCCGAACGCCTAGCCAGTCTATTGAGATGCATCTCTAGATCGCGCTGGTCGACCCTCGGCAGTGCACACACCACTCTGGATTGGGCCGTACGACCATGGCATAATCGTGTGCTAAACTGTTAGCAATGCGAATATTCACGAGATTCCCCTTTTATTGAGGCCTGACATTTTATATGGTATTCCTTATCCGTTTAAGATTGAACTTGATATTTCTGATCTGTTGAGATAGCATATGAGATTTGAAAGGTTTATATCCTTAAAAGAAATGTTGGAGGATTATGTTAGTTACCGTATTTATCTCACTACTACTATTGTGATTCATATCTGTTATTAGTTATCATATTGATTTATTAGATCACTAGTAAGTGTCGATGTCGACCCCTCGTCACTACTTCTTCGGGGTAAAGCTAGATACTTACTAGGTACGCGTTGATTTACGTACTCATGCTCACTTCTGCACTAAATGTGCAGGATCTGTCAGGTTCATTTAGTGGCCATCTTAGCACGTAGGCACAACTGCTGAGGGGACTTTATGGTGAGCTGCTTTCTATGCTACACACCGCAACCACAGAGTCTCTATTTTATTCATTTACTTTATCCTGTTTATTTTATATCCAAACATATGTTGTAGTATTATTGCACTCTTAAGTAGATGCTCATGTACTTGTGACGCCGGGTTTTGGGATACTCTAGTTGGGGTTTATGGATTTGCATACTATTGTTATCTTTTATTCCTACTTCATATTAATTATTTATGTACCTATGATTTAAATATGTAAATTTCTTTGCTTAGCAGAATTTATAATTTTTAAAAGTAATAAAATAAATAATTAAATTGGTAGCTCACCGTTGGCTTGCCTAACGCTAATGTTGGGCGCCATCACGACTTATAGTAGGTTTTGAGTCATGACAGCTTGCTATCAGAGCTCTAGGATCACTTGGGTCATATGAGTCATGAGCAAGTCTAGTAGAGCCTTGCGGATCGGTACGGAGACTTCTGTACTTATCTTCGAGAGGCTACAGGGCTGTTAGGATCACTTCCCTTTTTGATTCCTCGTCGTGCGATTTGATTCCATTGAAGCTTATGCCTTCGTTTCCTTCCTACTCATTCTTATACGATGTTGAGATCTAGTTATCAATTGGGCATCGAAGAGGTGTAGTGGTACTGCAGATGTGGTGCAGGATGTTTCTCCCTACGTATTCGAGCGGGCTATTATCGTCGCCTAGTGGAAGGGCGATCTGTTGATTCGGTCCAGTGCTAGTGTTGCCTACAGTTTTGAGGCTTTGCACAGTGTATTATGAGGTTCATCCATTGTTATCACGTAGTGTTGGTGAGAATGGTGGGGTGATTATTTATGTGTCGTGATAATGAATGACATGAAAGGAGGATTACTCGATTCATGATTTAGAGGTCGGCATTTAATTCTAGTGGAATTCTCATTTGTGATGCGGTGTTGTCATCCTTGTTGGAACGCATTAAGGTTCCTCGGTGTTATGGTCTCCTTTGAATTGCCTTCGGGGCAGGGTATTGTGGATTGGTGCCTGAGCAACAATTATCAGAGATGGCGGTGTAAGGCGGCTTTAGAGTCAAATCGGTGTTTCTAATGTTGATAGCTCAAGAGAGATTATCTTTATGGAGGCTCAGAGTAGGTGGCAGTTTATCAGTTCGGGTGCTGCAAAGATGAATTATGATTAGAGGTAGTATTTTGGCAGTGAATGAGGATGACGGACATGGTGGGAGGTGTCTTGCGGTAGTTGAATTGCTAGCAGGTCAAGTATCAGAGGCCGAATTGTTGATTAAGGAGATGGTTTAACCGAAGTAGGAGTGGCAGAGTAATGTATGGATTATGTGGTAAGATAGCCACATGCCTTGAGAAATTTTAGAGCGATTTAGGTAACATGGTGGACAATGACTAAGTCTATGAATTTCATTTGGGATGGTGGCTACTGTACCGAGGAAGGTTGAATATGACGAAAAGGAGTTTGCTTGGAATGAAGATGGGTGCGAAAGTTTGGTTATCATTTTGGGATACAACATGACTTTAAGTTTTGGAACGTATAGTTGGAACTCTTAAATGATGCTAATGGGGAATGAACGGACTCTTACAGCTAGTGGACGAGCATGGGCTCAGGAGGGCCTACTAATTTCGTGGTAGTTGTACCTAGGGCAAAGTCGTTGGGAGATGTCGATATGGAATTCCACATGGGACTATATCCCATGAGCAGGTTAGCGGTTGCATGATTTTGATGAAGTTCCTCCGAAGTGTTCTATTTACTACCCAGTAAGAGGTCAAATGTGCAATTGTGGATATTAATTGGGAATGTTTTATGAAAATTTTAACAAGATATTGCGAGAAATTTGGTAGGTTAACGGTGCAAGATCATGGTAACTGAGAAGGAGGGGTTATTGTGGGATCTGGATTTATGTGATTGTAGCTTGAAGCTAAGTGGGGGAGCCCACCGTCACGATTAGGTCACGTGGTTGTGTCCCTTGGCAGTATCGGGTTATCGGTACATTGGTGGATCAATTATGACTAAGGAAAGAAAACATCGAGGGAAATTCAGACAAAGAACTTGATGAATGTGTGCTACATTTTGCCTTATCGATTCATGTGCAGATTTTGGGATGACTGAGAGTTTATGATTCTTATGAATGTGATGTACAAGGAGAAGAATTCATCTGGTCGCTTCTTTGGGAGTGTTCATATGCTAACAGCGCACTAGAGTTTGGTTATATATCAGGGACCAGGTCAGAGTGGATAACTCTCAGCAATGGTTCTAGATGGTTCAAGAATTTAAGCGCGGTGTCTCAGGATTTTGGGTTCGTTATGTGGCTGAAGACCGGGATTTTGTAGCAAAGAAGAATACTTGGGGAATTTCTATGTTTCATCTAGTCTGCTGCAGTATTGGAGAAATGGTGGAAACAACTTCCGATTCGTGGAAGGTCTTTCAGAAGGGGTGTACTAGTTGGAGATACTATTGTGTGCATGAGGAGGGTATGAGATGGTTCAAGGGTATTGAGACGATATGGTCTCACGATTTAGGTCACTCAGGACGACTGTTGTGAGTTTCGTTACATTTTTGAATGGAGCTATTATTATTTCGAAGGCAAGTCAAGAGTAAATTGGAAGAAGTTGGGTCAGTTAGTAATGGTTGTGAAAATGGATAGTTCCTTCTGTGTGTTAAGCTATACAGCTGATTCATGGTTGTACGTGCGGGCTTGACAGCCACTGCAATTTGACTGATTGGAGGTATTTGATTCTGATGGCCTTGTTTATGTGTAAATGAATCTCGGAGGAGTTATGGCAATTTAGACCACGACTTGAGGTCTGTATTTTCTGCGGTTGTGGGAATTCGGTTGCGTGTTGCAATTATTCTTCTGAAATAAGTGGAGTGAAAGGGTTCTATCCGATGAAGTGTTTATTCTACTAGTGGTTCAGGGGTTATGATGAAACTCTTGTACTCTCGTGTAATGGCATGATAGGTGCAGTAAGCGGTAAAAAAATTAGATGTTGAGGATCGAGGTTGCGGTTCGATTTTGATGAGAATGTCACAAGCTCGGAGTAGCGGAGGAGGATTTCAGATGTTCAGAATGCTGGCACTATTCTCGGACAACTTGAGGATGGCCTGTTTGTGGAAGAAGTGTTGGGTATTGAAATGTGGATACTTGCTTAGCACTATAGAAATAGCATGGTCGATGGCCATTGATGTTTAGATTTTACTACCTGGTGCAGAAGGTTGTGGGAGTATATCCCACGGGAAGATCGTATAGGTGTGACGTGTTAGTCATTTCATTATTAGAGATTGAAATCAGGTATGGAGATTCTAGTACTGTAGCTAATGAGAGAGTTTATGCCTGAGGCACTCTATTCCTTTGGTTATGGACTATGGGAGTTTGTTACGGATTGGACGGCTGCTCGTATGTGTCATGAATAGGGTCATTGTGGATCTTTGGAAGGTTGTTTACCCAGTATGTGATGATTGAAATCGACTTGAAATCCGTTGGTAGATCTAATGTGAATGTATGCTCTACATAGCACAACATTGCTTATGGAGGAGTCTTCGGGCATTAGATGTTATTCCTGTCGTCACCTATTCTATGTAATACTCTATTATGCCGTGTGGTTTTTGAGACGGCTTGATTATTCGCATATGTGTTGTGATCCCGTGTAGCTGGTGGTGTTATATGAGCAAGATGGCTCTCGAGATGCACGTCATTTATTGCACCATAGTCGTGCTTAGGTTTTTGTTGCGCATGGCACTATCCGTCTCCCCAGGTTGGTATTTATGCACTTGACATGCTTGTGGTTGATATTCGAACATTTTGTGGGTATGAGAATTTTGGCTCGATAGATATTTCCTTATTGATTGTTATGTGTAGATCGGGTGGCACGCCGCCACGGGCATGATGTTTGGATCGGGTGACACGCCACCACGGGCATGATGTTTGGATTGGGTTGCACGCCGCAACAGTATCATGTTTGGATCCGGTTGCATGCCACAACACTATCATGTTTGGATCGGGTTGCATGCCGCAACGGTATCGTGTGTGGATCAGGTTGCACGCCGCAATAATGAGGTGTTGAGTACGGTTCCTTATTATTATTTTTGTGTGCCTTGTTTCTCATTTCTGAGATAGGTTCATAGTATCTATTTGGCTGTTTTATTCGTTATACGGGCTAAGTAGTTCCTTGCAAGAGTTCGTTCTTCCTTATGGGTCGTATTTGAGTTGTAGTTGGTTGGCGCATTGATGGCGCCGTATGTGGTTTTAGACGGTGTTTGAGGTAGCTTATTGCCCGAGTAGCTTATATAGGGTGAGACGAGGTTATTGGACTTGAGATCAGTGCGATCAGATTTTATGTAAGGTATATTAAAGAGAAAATATCACTATTCAGTTTAGAATGAGGTAATTATTCTTGTCAAGCGGAGAGACTCCATGATTTATTGATTTGGCAGGCGGTTATGAGCTTCTACGTGTCGCTTTCATCGTTGCAGTATCACGAGGGTTGGATCAGGGCTTATGTGTGTTATAAGGTATACTAAGGGGCATCAAGTTAGTGAATTTGCAGCTTCTACGGTTGGAGGATGTTATTATGGGCATACGAGTTATACG
Source organism: Nicotiana obtusifolia (assembly GCA_002018475.1). Taxonomy (NCBI): domain Eukaryota; kingdom Viridiplantae; phylum Streptophyta; class Magnoliopsida; order Solanales; family Solanaceae; genus Nicotiana; species Nicotiana obtusifolia. The sequence goes on from MCJB01048913.1 coordinate 61,490, forward strand.
GTGCACTATGTGGTTTCAGCATGGGTGCATGATCATATTTGGTACAGCGGATTGAGATAGATACGATGTTCGAATGTTAGAATCAGGTCTCAAATAGAATTTCGGATGTTGGAATTTGGTTCTAAGGCTCGTGGGCTAAGGTAAAAGGAAGGATCTTCATTTTGGATTGATCTAATGTGCTCGCATGGGTTGTGGTGGAACGGGTAGGTACCCGAGATGTTAAATAGTGGTTTTGGGCAACTCCGGAATGGTTCTTGGCACATTTGGGGAGGAATGTATGTTTAAGCGAGGGAGATTGTAATGACCCGACCGGTCGTTTTGAGATCTAGCGCATCGTTCGGCAGTTTGAGGCCTTGAGTAGCTTCACTTCATGTTTAATGACTTTTACACGTAGTCGGAATTGAATTTTGGGAAGTTCGGAGTTGATTCGGAAGGAAAATTCTCAATTCAGAAGCTTCAAGTTGGAAGAGTTAACCAAAGTTTGACTTTTGAGTAAACGACCTCGGAATCAGGATTTGAAGGTTCCAATGGGTTCATATGATGATTTCGGACTTGGGCGTATGTTTGGGTTGAGTATCGAATGGTCGGGGAGCATTTCGGCGCTTATTATGGAAAGTTGGCATTTTAAAAGTTTTAGAATTTCCTAAGTTTAGTTTGAAGTAGACTTTGGTATTATCGATGTCTGTTTGGGGTTCTGAGCCTTGGTATAGGGTTGTATCGTGATTTTTGACTTGTACGTAAAGTTTGGCGTCATTCCGGAATGTTTCAGTATGATTTGGACGCGTTCGTCGAAGTTTGAATGTTTGAAAGTTAAAATAAGGATTTTTATCGTCGATTCGTGGTTTTGATTTTATTCGTGGTGTTTCGAGCCTTTGGATAAGTTTGATTAAGGTATTGGGACTTGGTGGTATGATTGGACGGGGTCCCGTGGGCCTCGAATGCATTTCGAGGTGGTTTCAGACCATTTCTCTATGCGATCGCAGGAGATGTGTCGTGATCGCGTATGAGGGAGTGCTGTGTTGGGATTTTATACCTTCGCATTCGCGAAGGCTGGAGTGCGATCGCAGAGGTTTGGATGGATGTGAATCGCGATCACGTGGTGGAGCTCGGGTTTTTAACATAGAAAGAATTTTGGGGCCGGGCTGGAAAAAGCCTCGCGATCGTGAAGAGGAAGGACCTGGGCAGACTTGATTTTTATACGGAATTTGGATCATTTCTCTCTCATTTTCACTTGGTTGGGTGATTTTTTAAGCTATTGGAGGGGAGAATTCATCATCTATTAAGAGGTAAGTTATTTCCACTTGTTGTAAGTTAAGTACATGAGTTATCTATGAATTCAAACATGGAAATTTGTACAAATTGTGGAAGAAACCCTAGAACTTGATAATTTTGGATTTTGACCGCAAAATTGGACATGAAATTAGGAATAAATTATACATTTGAGTTCGTGGTGTTATGGGTAATGATGATCTTCAAGAATTTTCGGGATCCGGGCGCATGAGCTCGAAGGTTGACTTTGTTGACTTTTCGAGCGGAGTTGAAAATTATCATAAATTGATTAGTTATGAGTATTGGAGTATATTTTTATTGGTTTGCATGTTGTTTGACTAGTTTCGGATTGAGGAGTTAGAGAGCATTGGAGCCGGTTATTGGAACTTCGGAGCGAAGTAAGTCTCCTCTCTCACTTTGTGAGGAGGAAACTACCCCGTAGGTATTAAAATTGTTATATGCTACTAGTTGTGGGTGCTACGTGCGCACTAGGTGACGAGAGTTATTACGTAGCTAAAAGCAAGTTTATGTCCGCGTAGAATTAGGAGTTTATCATGTAATATTTGAATTACTTGAACTCATTCTAGCTTAATTAAGTAAATTTATATTTGAAATTGATTTGGGAATATATTAGGCCGAGCTTTATTACCTTGAGTTGTTTGGCGAGAATTTGATAAATGGTAAAAGTCATGTTTACTTTATGCTCATGTACCCGTGTTGTAAGCACGCGACTCGTAATTCAATAAGTTTCTTCTTTTCCTGTGGATTGGGTCAAACGCCTCGGTAGTGTATTGAGATGCATCTCTGGTTCGTGCCGGTCGACCCTTGGCAGTGTACATACCACTCTGGATCGGGGTGTACGGCCTCAGTATAATCGTGCGTGATACTGCTAGCAGTCCGAATATTCATGAGATTCCCCTTTTATTGAGGCCTGGCCTTTATATGGTATTCTTATTCGTTTGAGATTGCATTTGATATTTCTGATATGTTGTGAAAGCATATTAGATTTGAGAGATTTATATCGTCCAAAGAAATGTTGGAGGATTATGTTAGTTAACTTTTTACCTCATTATTACTATTGTCCTTCATATTTGTTTATGATTTATCATACTGATTTATGGGACCACTAGTAAGTGTCGATATCGACCGCTCGTTATTACTTCTCCAGGGTTAGGCTAGATACTTAATGGGTATGCGTTGATTTACGTACTCATACTACACTTTTGCACTAAATGTGCAGGATGTGACAGTTTCACTTGGTGATCATCTTGGCGCATAGGCGCAGCTGCTGAGGAGACTTTATGGTGAGCTGCATTCCAGGTTATGTATCGCAGCCTACAGAGTCTCCATTGTATTATTTACTTTATCCTGTCTAATTTACATTCCAGACAGATGTTGTATTATTATTGTACTCCTTAGTAAATACTCATGCACTTGTAACACCAGATTTTGAGATATTCTAGTTGATGTTTACGGATTTACATATTATTATCACCTTTTATTTTTATGCCTTACTAATTATGTATGTACCCATAATTTTAAATGCGTAAATTTCTTTATCTAATAAAATTTATCATTTTGAAAGTAAAAAAATGAACAACTAACGTTGGCTTACCTAACGGCGACGTTGGACATAATCACGATCTATGGTGAATTTTAGATCATGACAGTTTCAATACTAGTACTGGTAACGGCATTTGCTCGTATGCACCGGGGTGGGGATGAAGCCATCTTAGGGAATGGGGGATAATTGTGGAGAGAGAAAGCTCTCTCTTAGGTACAGTTTGTAAGAGCTACTATGTGCTATATATAGCATGTTTTTCTTATATTCAACTGAACGGTTATTAATGGTGTTAGAACTTTTCATTGAGAATAAACTTATTTGTGCTCGAGTTCATCAGAACTAACATACGATCAAGAGAAAAAAGAATGAGACAACAGAATACACTGTCAAAGAGGAAGAGATACAAACAAAGAAGAAGAGGTACAAACGAAAATGAAGAATCGTGTTACAACATCCCTGAATGACAATTAACTAAGAAAATCACCCTAACAAAAATACAGAAACACCACACCATATATAGTTTAATGAGTTTAACTTATATACATCGATAGTGTAAATAATTTAATAAATAATGTACAAATTCTTTAAATTGTCGATGTATATAAGTTAAACTCTTAAATACATTTGAATCAAATTAAATACTTTTATTGAATATGATCACACAAATCAGAAACTAAAGCAGGTTAATTACATTAACTGGACTACTCAAAATTGGGATCAGAGAGGTTAATCTTATTCTTGTCGTTCTTGAAAGAGTACACCACAGCTTTCACCACCTTTTCAGCAGCCATGGCTTTCACTGAATTCTTGTCTTTCTTTGAAAACACACTTCCTTTCTTTGATGTGCCTTCACCATATGCTTTTCAATTTCCATTTTTCTCCATCTCTCTCTTTCTAGCTCTTAGAGTTTATGTATGTATACGAGGAGTGTAATCTATTGCTTTAATTTGTTGCTTAACTTGTGATGCTTTGAAGAGTAGTTTATGTGAGGTATTTGTTAGGATATACTATTAACCATGTGGTTTGATTATAGTATTAAGTTTTATTTATTGGAACAATTGTTTATTTATTTATTCAATTCAATGAAATCTTAATTCAAATAGATCATTTGTTCATATGTGTGCCCTTTACTTATATAGTAGACGATTTAGTGTATGGAGCTTTAGCTCATGCGCGGAAGATTAAATTGTCGGTTCTTATAAGTTATAAAGTTAATGTTCACAATCAAAGATGAAACTGGGCAAAGCATCTTGATGATTGTAGCATAAGATTAAATTATAATCTATCTTGATTATGGGAATGGTTTAGTTCCGACTTCTTATGCTAGTACATTTTCGTGTATTGAACGGACCAAGTAGAGATAAGTGTTTTTGTACTGAATATATAAAACTACATCTCTAGCTCATTGAATGTTCTTATACTCTTAATCTTGATATAATTATTATGATCAATGTGCTTCGTTCATTATTTTGATTTATTAAAAGGTACGACTCAACTGCGAGTTAATGTATTCCTGGTAAATTGAATAATGGCAAAGTGCATTTGTGAAATAATAATTAGTTGATAGAATCCGTGTCTTGACCATTGAGATTGATGATACCCCTTTATGGATGCTTGAAAGTTTTCATGTGAAAACCCTGCAGGTGGATTTTGTATCCGTCACATGAAATAAGTTAAGCGGAAGTATAAAGGATTAAATTAGTCGATGAATTAAATTGTCAGTAATTTAATTTATCTGATTGGTATTTGTAATCTTAACACGGGGAGTTAAATAAGTTTTAACGAATGATTTCGAAATTAAACTGAGGAGTTCAATTACAGTTTTCTAGTGGAATAAATTATAATTTATTGTGGTAGGATTAATTTATTCATATTCTGAATTAATACCACAATAGGAAGCCTCGTTATTAAATCTGTGGTCCCTACTGTGCCTGAATATTCTAGAACGAGGAAATTAAATAAGAAAATAGTATCCTCGGTGAGTTAGGAGACTGCTACACATTTTTGGTACGTAGTAGACTCCTAAACATTTTGGCTACTAAGACTTCAAATAGGTTTTGGTCGTATGAAACCAAAAAGGATGTAAAAAAAAAGAAGAAATATAGAAGGAAACAAAAAAGTGAAAAGAAGAAAAAGAAAACGTAAAAAAGTCTTCTTCTGTAGTTAGGCCAAAAAGTTTTGGTTTTGTTTTTTTTTTAATCTGAGAAAAACGTGAAACAAGAAGATTAAAAACAGACAAGAAACTTCTGTTTTTGGCCGAGAAACTCACAAAAAGGATACTATTTTTCTTGAACAAAATACTTGCCACTCAAGTATCACGTTCGGTAGAGATTCAGGATACACAGTAGAAGACTGCAGACCTGGATAGCGTGAATATCATTGAAGAGTTGTGCAGTAACTTCAAGAGGTTAGTGTTTCTATCTCGTTGGTAATTATATTTATCTAGTTTACATGTAAGATTATTTGGTCTTGGGTGATTGCTTCCGTTGCGTTTATGCCTATTTTCTATCAATTGGTATCAGAGCCGTCTTACATCTAACTAGATAATGTAATACGTCATAAAACAAAAATACTTGAATTAGTATTATTTTTTGAATACATGTTTGTCATGTTAAAAACAATGATATTTTATGAAAAACGAGATTGATTGTGTAGTTTATGAATTATGAAATCAAGACTATGTTAGAATCAGAAACAACGTGATACTTTATGAAACAGAAATCATAGTTTTGGTGTTGTTTTTGAATGACAGTTTGTCTGAATTGATGAATTCATGAATCGTGGATATTATTAGAATCGTATAAATACTATGATTGTATCTGATTTTATTCAAAAGTATAAAAACGAAAAAACCGATTTTACCGAATGGTCATAGTTTTGGAATTCTGAATTTTTTTTTGACGAACTCCGATTGACCTGAAATTTGGTAGGTTCATTGAAAACGGCCCAATGATCAATACTCATTGCTTTGCTATGAACAACGACGTTTTTTGGCCATCCGGGGTCGTTTAGATGGTTTTTTGGGCGTTTTTCTGTTTTTAGAAAAAAATTTTATTAACCGAAATTTTTTATTTTAACAAATAATGGTGTTAGGGTTCATTCTCTATGGTCTCCATTATATATAACAGTAATATAATAAATTTATGTGTTGACATAGGTCTTCCTCCCCATCGGATAGATTTATTGTGGTTAATTACTGTGCTGTAATCCCTAATTAATTGATAACTTGTCTTGACTCTCCATCTGAGTTACACGTTGTTTCAATGGAACTAGGGATAATTTAATGTGATATATACCTAATATAAATTATCAGTTTAATCTCCATCTGAGTTGGTTCTGATTTTTATGGGGTAATATATCTGGCATGACTCATATATTTTGCATGAATAGTTAAGTTTTCCTATCGAATCTAACTATTCGGTAAGCATGGTTTTATGTGTGATGTGGTTTGAATTTTATTATTTGTTCAACATATCTAATGATCTATTTGATGTTTATATCTCCCAGATTAATCATGTCTTCCTTCAACCCACTTACCGTTATTCTGAACCAAAACAAGTTAGAGGGTCCGAATTATGTTGACTGGAAACGAAACTTGGATATTGTCCTAACTACTGAAGGTTACAAATTTGTGCTGATTGATGAGTGCCCAAAAAAAACCTGGGGATAGTGCTCCGGAAGATCAGGTTAAGGCCTATGAAAAATGGGTTAAGGCTGATGAGATGGCGCGATGTTACATTCTTGCCTCCATGGCGAATGTTTTTCAATATCAGCATCAGTCAATAGGGTCTGCGTACGATATGCTTGAAAATCTGAAAGAGATTCGGAGAGCAAAATCGTGCGGCTAAGCAGACAGCCATGAAAGCCCTTTTGAACACTAAGATGGCTGAAGGATCTTCGGTTCAGAAGCATGTACTTGACATGATGAGTCTTCTGAACGAACTCGAGGTGCTTGGAGCTGTGATTGATAAGGAATCTCAGGTTGAGATGGTCCTACAGACTCTGCCTGACAGTTTTCAGCAATTTCGCTTGAACTACAATATGAACAAAATGGATTTGTCACTTGCGAAATTGTTGAATGAGCTGCAGGCGGCAGAGTCCATTATCAAGCAGCAAGCCCCAGCTGTGGCAATGACTGTTTAGAAAGGTTCAGTTTCTAAGCCGAAAGGCGGACAGAAAAAGAAGAAGGCTCGCAAGGTTGTGGCACCCGTAGGTGCTGCTAGTGGTGTAAGCAAGCCTAAGGGCAAGTGTTTTCACTGCAAGCAGCCTGGGCACCACAAGAAACAATGTCCCACCTATCTGGCCAAGATGAATAGGCAAGGTAATTCATTTTTAAATGTCGTTGAAACTTGTTTAGCGGCTGTTTCTACCATGTCATGGTGTGT
>MCJB01048914.1:2614-35437 GCA_002018475.1 Nicotiana obtusifolia
AATACCACAACAATCACAAGAAATCCCGTCAAGGGAACAAGGCAACATTACAACTTCTCAATGAGGGAAATAACAACATCAAACAATCATCCTGGCCAGCGGGAAATCAGCTATAACCAAACCATATTCGGCTCCTATTTAGCTCAATCGATGTTAGTACTCAATCACAGTCGAAGTTCTCTAATTAACCTCCCAACCCAATTATTATTTCATTAAACCTAGACACGACGCTACTATTGTGACACCGGATCCCTTAAACTCCTAACGAACCCCTAAGACACTACCCATGACTTAGACACTGAACCCCTTTTTGACTTCTAACACTTCCTTAATCAACTAGTCCGTCTAACAATCTAAATTATGCCGAACAAAAGATATATCAACCTGTAATCAAGTGTAACAATTATAATGATAAGCTCATGTGGTAGGCGTACCACCCGCCCTCATTTCATGATATCTTGTGGCAGGCGTGCCACCCGCTCCCACTTATAATACAACAACAATCACAGATAATATTTAGCAATTAGAACAATAATTGTACAACACTTATCAATATATAACCCACGGTCATGCTCGACACCAATGTATAGGTACTCGTCACCATATCTATACATTGTTCTCAACGAGAAGCAATTTAACAATTAGCACATGAATTCTAGTCCCTCAAGCTAAGATTAGGACAGCCACTTACCTCGCTTTGCTTTCAAAATTCAAGGTTTCCAATGCATTCAAATCTCCACAACAATCAAAGCCACAAACCTTCGAGCCTCAAATTTGTCTTAGATTTCTAGTACTGTTCCACCACGAAATCGTCAGCAAATTGTGCTGGGGTTTGGGGTTAGAAAGTGGGAAATTTCGTAACTGATGTTGGGGGTGTTGAAGAAGGGTTTCATGGTTAATTTTCAGTTCATTTGGTCTATTCTTGATGATTTTTCAGCTGGGTTTTGGTGAGTTTGAATGGGAACAGCTGGGGTGATAATTTGGAGTTGATTGCTATGTCATGGAGGTGTTTTTCACGAAATCTAGGGCTATTTCAAGGTGATTTAGAGGTCGATTTGTTGGGGTTTCAGGGTGTTTTGGAGAGGTTTTTCTGAGATGGTGTCGAAAATGAGTGAGTTTTGCGTGTTAGGGTTGTTGGTTTCTATTTATAGTGAGTTAAAATCGGAATGAAAATAAGTGGCCAGATGCCAGAATGCGATCGCATTCTGGTCGCAGAACGCATATGCGGTCCGCATTTCTGACACGATATATGACCCTGAAACTCTGTCTCACTCTGCGATCCTACTGTCAAATCTGCAGTTCGCATTCCTGAAATGCGATCGCATTTCTCGTCGCATTTTCGACGAAAGGTTTGCCCAGTTTTTCTGTTTCACTATGTGACGCCTGTGCGAGATATGCGGTTTGCATATCTGAAATGCGATCCGCATTCTCGTCGCATTTTCGACAAGAATTTTGCCCAGTTCTCGATTACTGGAGGTTACTGCATTTGTCACTCGATTAGCAGCAGGTTTTTTACCATCAACAATTACAGTATTAACTCTTGCAAATACGGTGGAAGCAGGGATAACTGTTTTTGGCATCCTTATAGCATCATCAAGTTTATTTTGATTTTCAATAGAAGTAACAACAGCTGGACTCCCATGTTGTGCAGCAACCTGTTTTCCACTAGCAGCAACATCTACACTGTCCAATCCAGCAATTTTGGGTTGGCCCTTCTCAGGCATTATGTCATCCCCTATATGCTCAGCTGGACTCCCGTCACGCAATGCTGCTGTTTTCTCAGTAACATCAGCAACCATATTCCTAGTAACTTCACGATTAGCTTCGGCACTGTTTCTCTCAAATTGCAGCACCTGCTGCTTACTGTTGTTGGCTTGTTTGTCAGCTATTTCCACCAGAACTTGGGCAATTATTTTAGCATTCAAATAATGTCGGGAACCACCTTTTAGCTGCTCCACTTTTTTCTCGTTACTTGCTGTCAGATTGAGATCGACTTCTGCGATAACATTTCCTCCAGAATTTCCTTTCAAAATTCAACATGCTCGTTCGTCATGCCCTTGATGTTAGCAATAACAACAATACTTTGGTAGATTGTCATAAACAATCTCCTGGTAATACACGACAGATTTTCCAGTGGCTTTGTCAACGATGCGCAACTTAACCTTTTTTGGATGTTCGTCTAACAAGTCTAGCAACACCTTAACTTTAGTTGTGCTTGGCCTTGTTCTTTCCTACGTCGCCTTTTCCACAGCAAGGGCTTTGCCCACAGCAGAAGCGATAGACATTAACGATCGTTTGGCAAAAAAAATAGGAGGCAAACCTGGCATTGAGATCCAAACGACAGCTATGGAAGTTTCCTCCTTTTGATTGAACCGTAGAGTCCATGGAAAAGTTCTAAAGAAGTATTCATCTCCTTTAGCCTTCAAATATCCAGTCAATCTTGAAAGAAACTGAACATAATCAGTAAACAGATCAAAACGAACCAGCAAATGGCGATACTTCAGTTGTCCAATATTACAATTTCCACGAACATCAAATTGCGTCGAGAATACCCTTTGGATCTCTTGCAAATCTGGTTTTCCATAAGAAAATTTAATCACGACTGCTTGATGCAGTGCTTCCTCTCTTGTGAACTCATTAATTTCATCCATGGTGAATTCGATCGTCGACTCTCCATGAACAAAAGTAACTCGACAAAGTTCAATATTTGATGCCATTGCGGCAAATTATTTTTGTTGAACCTGCGCTGCATATGACTATTTGGGATTGTTACGGATTTCATCATTAGTGATTTGAGTTGTCTCTCCCACAGCCAAAAACTGGGGAGAGCTAGCGGCATCTATGGTTGCTCAAGAACTCATCGACTTACCTCCAATTCTCTGCAATGAAGCAGAAACAAAACAGAGAAGCAGAAACGAAGCAGAAAGGCAACGAAACTACTGAAGTTTGCTTTGCTAAATCACAGGAACAACTCCTCTTCAGGTGCGAATTCTGAATCAAGTGTAGATCAAGAAGAATCGAAGCAGAAACAGACAACGAAACTGCTCCAATTTGCTTTGCAATTTCACAGAATTACTGGAATTGCAAATCTGGTCGAAGCTACTGTTCACAGCAGTCGCCCCAACCTAGAGAGCATTTTTCGATCGTAAGATTTGGTATCATTGTTACTCTCTTGTGTCATTATTATTTAACGTGGATATTATTCCTGGGCAGGATATTATTTTTCCAACAATGTGGTATTATAAGCCATGGCGAATAATGGTCTCAGTACCCCCGTCTCACAAAAGATAATTATGAGAAATAATGTCTACGTATGAAAGCCATTCTTGGCTCCCAGGATGTGTGGGAAATCGTAGATAGAGGGTATGCAAAACCCGATAATGAGGAAGCTCTGCCACAAATTAAAAAAAGATGTCTTAGCATAGACAAGAAAAAATTATGAACAAGCCCTCACGCTCATCCACCAATGTTTGGATGATTCCATGTTTAAGAAGGTGGCAGATGCTACCACCTCAAAGGAAGCTTGCGAGATTTTACAAAATTCTCTTCAAGGAGTTGACAAGGTGAGGAAGGTAAAACTTCAAACTTTAAGGGTTGACTTTGAAGTTTTTAAAATGAAAAAAAATCCGAATACATTTCGGATTATTGCTCAAAAGTGAAGGCTGTTGTAAATCAACTGGGAAGATACGGGGAGGACATAAAAGATGTCCGTGTAGTAGAAAAGATCCTTTGCACTTTAACACCTAAATTCGATTTATTGGTGTGTGCTATTGAGGAGTCTAAAGATTTAGACTCTATGATGGTAGAGCAATTAGAGGGCTCTTTTCAGTCCCACAAAGAAAAAATCAAAATGAGACAAGAAGTGCCATTGGAACAACTTCTTAAAACTCAAGTATCCTTCAAGGATTATGGAGGTGAAAAGAGCTATCGAGGGAATGGATGGGGACAAGGCCATAGCGGTCATGGAAGAGGACGAAGTAACATTAACAACTTCAACAATGAAGTTAAAATCTACCAAACATCCAGAGGTCGTGGTCGTGGATATAGAGGAGGAAGAGGACGTGGCTAATACCAAGAAAATAATGGACAAAGGTATGACAAATCCAAAATTGAGTGTCATAAATTTGGTCATTACTCTTGGGACTGTCATAGCAATGTTGAAGAAAAAGTTAACCTTGTTGACAACAAGAAAGAAGATGATGAGTCAACTTTGTTCTTGGCACTCAAGGAAGAAGATAGGGATGGTTGTAGCTCGTAATATTTGGACAATGGGGCAAGCAATCATATGTGTGGATGCAAAGAGAAGTTTGTGGAGATCAATAAGACGGTAAGAGGTAATGTGTCATTTGGAGATACCTCAAAGATTCAAATCGAAGGGATAGGTACGATTTTGATCACCTGTAAAAATGGTGACCACAACTTAATTCAAGATGTTTATTATGTCCCAAAATTAAAAAGTAATATTTTGAGTTTGGGCCAACTTTTTGAAACGGAATATGACATTCACATGAAAAATATGCATCTTTGGCTTAGATATTCAAGTGGAATTCTAATTGCTAAAGTGCATATGAAAAGAATTGATTATTTTCTCTGAATCTTAAGACAATTAATGCAAAGTGTTTGAAGGCTAATCTGCAAGATGAATAATTGTGTTGGCACACGTGATTTGGGCACTTGAATATCAAAGCACTCAAATCAATGGGAGAAAAGAATATGGTACATGGGATACCATCAATCAACTATCCCAATCAATTGTGTGAAGCTTGTCTTCTTGGAAAACATGCAAGGAGGAGTTTTCCAAAGGAGGCCATGTCAAGATCAACCAAACCGTTTCAACTTGTTCACGCTGATGTGTGTGGACTAATCAATCCACCTTCCTTTGGTAAAAGGAAATACTTTCTTCTTTTCATTGATGACTTTAGTAGAAAGACTTGGGTTTATTTCTTGAACCAAAAATATGAAATTTTTGCGGCTTTTAAAATTTTTACAGTACCTGTGGAAAAAGAAAGTGGCTATGAACTTAAAGCTTTAAGGTCCGATAGAGGAGGAAAATTTACTTCAAAAGAATTTAATGACTTCTGTCAGTCTCATGGAATTCGTCGCCCTCTAACAGTACCTTATTCACCCCAACAAAATGGAGTTTCAGAGAGAAAGAATTGAACGATTCTTAATATGGCTAGATGTATGTTGAAATCTAAAAGTATGCCCAAGGAATTGTTGGCCGAAGCTGTTTCTTGTGCAGTTTATTCGAACAACAGGTCTCCGTCAAGAAATGTTAGAGATCAAACCCCTCAAAAAGCATGGAGTGGAAGAAAACCAAGTGTCAAGCACTTGAGAATCTTTGGGAGCATAGAATATGCTCATGTGCCACAACAAGGGAGAGCGAAGCTTGACAATCGAAGTGTCAAGCATGTGTTTGTTGGCTATAATACGAGTTCAAAAGGCTACAATGTTGAATTTGATGAAGAATTGGCATGGAATTGTGAAGCTCAGGAAAAACTTCATATGATTTCTTCCATATTTTGGTGATGAAGAAGAACCGGAGACCGTGGAACCTGTGCAGGATACAACTCCACCTCCTTCTCCAACCAATGTTGTATCCCATCTTCTCAAAAAGTTCAAATGAACAGCCGCAAAGAAAAAGGAGTATTCAAGAGCTCTGTGAGGACACGAAAGAAATTACTAATTTTGATTTTTTATATTGCCTCTTTGCTGACAGTGAACCAATGAACTTTGATGAAGCTATTACAGTCAAATGGTGGAGACAAGCCATGAAGGAGGAGATCGATTCAATAGAGAAGAACAACACTTGGGAGTTAACAACTCTACCCAAGGGTCACCAAGAAATTGGAGTAAAATGGGTATACAAGACAAAGAAGAATGTTGATGGGGATGTGGGGAGATACAAGGCACAACTTGTGGCTAAAGGCTACAAGAAAAGGCAAGGCATTGACTATGAAAAAGTTTATGCACCTGTTACCCGCATAGAGACGATTCGTTTGCTCCTCTATTTGGCGGCGCAAATGAAGTGGAAGATCAATCAACTAGATGTCAAGTCAGCCTTCTTGAATGACTATCTTGAAGAAGAAGTCTATGTTGAACAACCATTGGGCTTCGTGGTCAAAAACCATGAAGATAAAGTGTTGAAGTTGAAAAAAGCTTTATATGGATTGAAGCAAGCCCCGCGAGCATGGAATAGTTGCATCGACAAGTATTTTCAAGAAAATGGATTTACTCGTTGTCTCCATGAATATGCTCTTTACCTTGAAGTTCATACTAATGGAGATATCTTGCTTGTTTGTCTTTATGTTGATGATCTTATTTTCACGGGTAATAACACAAGTTTATTTGAAGCTTTTAAGAAAGATATGCCCCGTGAGTTCGAGATGACAGAGTAGGGCTCATGTCATACTACTTGGGCCTAGAAGTGAAGCAGATAGAGGATGAAATTTTTATCTCTCAAGAAAGCTATACAGAAGAGATATTGAAGAAGTTCAAAATGATCGATTGCCACACCGTGAACACACCGATGAGAGTGGAACAAAATTGTCCAAGTTTGATGAAGGAGAAAAAGTAGATCCCACATTTTTCAAAAGCCTTTTGGGAAGCTTGAGGTACTTGACTTGTACCAGGCCAGATATACTCTTTGCAGTTGGAGTAGTAAGACACTTCATGGAAGCTCCTACCTCTACTCATTTGAAAGTCACTAGAAGAATTCTTCGTTACCTAAAAGGTACGATTGACTTTGGGTTATTTTATTCTTCTTCTAGTGATTTCAAGCTTATAGGATTTTGTGATAGTAATTACGCGGGAGATATTGATGATAGAAAAAGCACAACTAGTTTTGTCTTTTTCTTGGGTGATTCTGTTATATCTTGGAGTTCAAAGAAAAAATCCATTGTTACTCTCTCGACTTGTGAAGCTGAATATATAGTAACAACATCTTGTACATGTCATGCTATTTGGCTGAGAAGATTATTGAAGGAGCTCAATTTGCCACAAATTGAAGCTACAGAGATTTGTATTGACAACAAATCCCCGCAGGCACTTACCAAGAATCCGGTGTATCATGATCGAAGCAAACATATAGATACAAGTATCACTTCATCAGAGAATGCATTGCCAAGAAGGAAGTCGAGCTAAAATATGTGAAGTCTCATGATCAGGCTCCAGATATCTTTACAAAGCCTCTTAAGTTTGAGGATTTTCACAGATTGAGATCAAGTCTTGGAATGAAAAAGAAAAATCAAATTAAGGGAGAGATTTGTGGGGCCCATATTGAAGAAAACAAAAAGAAAAGAAGAAATAATGGGATGGTAGGTGCCTAACTTTGTTGACGTTATAGGCAAATTGCACATGCAAATTCCATGACCAAATCGGCAATAAGCCATTTTCATTGTCTATTTGGACGGCAGCTCTTACTATAAATAGAGGCCTCGTTTCTTCATTTCAATCACACCAAAAAATAAGAGAGAAGTATTAGAGCTGTGAGAGTAATCCACGGACTGTTTTATAGTCTGTGAGAAAATAGAGGGGGAGTAATATTATGGTGAGATATTTAAGATAAAGAATATTATTTCTTTTGAGTCGTAGTAATCTTTTGACAATAAAGTTGTACTATTATAGTGGTATTATATTGCTCTTCTCGGGTATTGTATTTTACCCGGTAAAAGATTTGATGTCATTGTTACTCTCTTGTTTCATTATTCTTTATCATGGATATTATTCCTTGGCGGGATATTATTTTTCTCAACACTATGAAGAAGAATAGCGAAATAAGGATGAGTTTAAGTGGTAGGTTTCAGTAACAAAAGCCACGTAGATGAAGTTGTATCAGCTTACACTAAAATTACTAAAATATCCCCAACTTTAAATTTATTGAGTATTTTAGCCTCGTTCCCCTACTGATTACCTCCATTATGTTACATTGCAGTTATGTGACTTGCTGGGGAGCTCCGTTTTCATTTCGGGTGAGTTTTGGAGTTAAATGGGACACTTAGTCCCCAAGTTGGAGACTTAAGTTAAAAGAACTAACCAGAGTTTGACTTTTATGTAGATGACTCTGGAATTGACTTTTGACAGTTCCGATGGCACCATGTGGTGATTTTGGACTTAGGTGCATGTTCGGATATTGATTTGGAGGTCCGCAGGTCGTTTTGGCTTGAATTGATGAAAGTTAGATAGTTGAAGGTTTAGAAGGTTGATAAGTTCGACCTGGAGTTGACTTTATTTATATCAGGCTCGTATTCTGATTTTGGGAGTCAAAATAGGTCCGTTATGTCATTTATGACTTGTCTGCAAAATTTAAGGTCAATCGAAAGTGTTTTGGTATGATTCGGCGTTAGTTTTGGAAGTTAGATGTTTGCAGTTTTAATAGGCTTGAATTAGGTTATGTTTCATATAATTGATATTGTTTGATGTGATTTTTGACCTCGAGTAGGTCCGTTTTGTGTATTGGAACTTGTTGGTATATTTGGATGGGGTCCAAGGTCCCAGGTATGAATCGAATTGAAATCGGACTAAGTTTGGACTTAGTTGTTTGCTGAGGGACTGTTGTTCTGGTGTAATCGCACCTGCGGTGGGAATGGCCACAGGTGTGGACTCGCTGGTGCGAGTGAAGCATCACAATAGTGGAAAGGGTTTGCCCAGGGGTCGCAAAACCGGAGACCCTCCGCAGGTGCGAGTGCGCAGGTGCGCCCATGTACCGCAAGTGCGCATTATCCTCCGCAGAAGCGGATTTGCCTGGCCATACTGGGAACCGCACCGGCGGTGGATTTTTTCGTAGGTCCGGGGTCACAGGTGCGACAGTGTGCGCGCGGAAGCGAATATTGCTGGGTAGAAAAGGCTAGAGACGAGGGTTTATTTCGTTTTTCATCTTTTGACCTAGAGAGCTCGGTTTGTGGCGATTTTTCGAGAGATTTTCATGTCATCGAGGTAAGTGATTCTAGATCATATTTGGCTATTATACATGAATCCATCATTATTTTTGTTATTTAATTAGTGATCTGAGTTGGAAAATTTGGAGAAAAATGTGAAACTTCATAGACCAAATTTTGGGGAAAAGGCAATTTGAGGTTGGATTTGAGTAATTTTAGTATGGTTGGACTCGTTATCGAATGGGTGTTCGTATTTTTATAATTTTTTTCCTGTTCCGAGACGCAGGCCCGGGGTTGACCTTTTGAATTGATTTTTTATTTTCCTTTAAATATTGCAACTTTATTACTCAAAGTAGTATCCTATGATTTGTATTTATAATATAAAGTTATTTTGGCTAGATTCAAGCCATTCGGAGTTGGATAATCGTGAAAAAAGGCTTACTAGTGGATTGAGTTAGTGTTGTTTTGAGGTAAGTGTCTTACCTAAATTTGTGTGGGAGAATTACCCCTTAGGATTGGTGTTGTTTTGTGTTAATTGTGGTATGTGAAAGCCGTGTACGCAGGGTGACGAGTATGTACACTGGCTAAATGTGGCAATTGACCGGTTTTAGCTATGTAGATTGTTTCCATGCCTTTAAGTGAGTTGCCATAACATGTTATATTCATCATCATTAGTCTATCTTCACATGCTTACTTGACATTGTTGATACTTGTCTTATCTCTTACTTGCTAATTGCTTTTACATGCGTAGTTGAAGTCATTGTTCTCTTATTTCCTTATTCATTATTTAACTAATGAGTTCCTTTACTTGAGGTTGTTATTTATTGGAATATCTTATTGTGGAATCATGTTGTTGAAGTTATAAAGGTTGTGATTCACGTTGGGGCAAAGTTGGAAACTATTGAAATACCATTTTTGTTGATATATTCACTTTCGGTTGCTATGTTGAGACTCTCGTGCATATTGTGATTTAGCCATGGCTATTTAGTGTAGAAACATCATTGTTGTTGACTTCCTTGGCAAGTTGTAGTTTTGAGCACTTTAAGTGCGATTTATGATATGTTGTGTTATTGATACATATGCGGTAGTATAAGATTTGGGGTTGATACGCATGCGGTGAGATAAGGTGGGCAATCCACGTGTTGCTAGTAGGGAAACTACTTGAAGCCACGCAGTGTGATAAGGTGGGCTAAAATTCGGGTAGCTATTTCGGAAAAATGATTTTAAAAACTAAATACAAGACTCCCGCGGTGGTATAAGGAAAGACTTTGATTTGGTTTGTGAAATGAGACAACGGGGCAGTACCTCGATAGTGATTCTTGTTGATGCCATTCGTTTACATCACTTGGCATTCTTAATATGTGTTTTCTTCCATGATGTCTTAATTGCCTTAGTCCAGCGCAACTATTCTTGTTATATTTCCTCATTGTATCATTTCCATTGTTTTCTCATTTCATACTGGCATATACCTGTTCAGTTTCTTATTTTTTTCCATGTAGGTGTCTTGACCTGGCCTTGCCACTACTCTATCGAGGTTAGGCTTGATACTTACTGGGTACCTGTGGTGTACTCATACTATGCTTCTATATATTTTTGTGCAGATCTAGGTTCTTCATACCAGCCCAGTCACTAGTAAGTCGAGCTTGAATCAGAGACTTCAAGTTATACCTGTAGGCGTCCGCAGGCCTCGGAGTCACCCTCTATCTAGTTCTATTTCATTTTCCTTTTCTTATAGATACTGTTGTATAGGGATGTTCAGTATACTCTTATAGAGCTTGTGACTCGGTATCACCAGATTTTGGGAGTTTTGTTCAGTTGAGTTACGGAGTCCTTTTTATGATAGCTATTGGTTAAATTGAAATTTTTATCATTATCTCAGTTAAATTCTACATGTATGCTAGGCTTACCTACTCTTAAAGACTAGGTGTCATCGCCACATCCTACAGAGCAAAATTGGGGTCATGAAAAGTTGGTATCAGAGCTCTAGGCTTATAGGTGTTACTAGTCACAAGCATGTTTAATAGAGTTCCGCGGATCAGTACGGAGACATTTGTTCTTATCTTCGAGTGGCTATGGAATTGTTAGAAAAACTTCACTTCTTTGATTCCTTATCATGCGAGTTTGTTGACTTCAAAATTCTGAATCATTGTCTTTTAATTCTCTCACAGATGGTGAGGACATGCACCGCTGGATCCGACAATCAGACACCCGTGCGGCCTGCTAGAGTCGCGAGAGGCCGAGGCCGAGGAGGGACACGTGGTGCAGCAAGAGCACCTGCCCGAGCTGCGACAGAGAAGCCACCAGTAGCTCCAGTTGGGGGAAGGCACCTGAGGTGCCTGTTGCTACCCCTGCACTTCTGGAGACCATCGCCCAATTCTTAAGCGTGTTTGATACTCTAGTTCAGGGGGGTTGATTCTACTTACACCGACCACATCTAAGACTAATGGAGGAGCGCAGGCTCCCGCAGCCCGTATCCCAAAGCATCGGGTCCATGTTGACCAGGTCCTAGAGATTATACCAATCCAGCCGGTTGTCCCAGTTCAGCCCGAGCTTAAGGCAGCAGCATCTGAGAAGGAGCAACTCAGACTTGAGAGGTACAAGAAGTACCATCCTCCTACTTTCAGTGGCCTAGCTACAAAGGACGCAAAGGGCTTTCTGGAGAAGTGCCATCGTATTCTGTGTACCATGAGTATAGTGGAGACGAGCGGGATTTCTTTCACTACTTTCTAGCTGTAGGGGCCAACATAACAGTGATGTCAGGCTTATGGGCCCGAGCGAAGCAGCTTCACTCTCATGGGCTCAGTTTTCAGAGATGTTCCCGAGAGAGTTTGTTCCCTAGAGCCTTCGGGATGCATGGGCGTGGAGTTTAAGCAGTTGCGCCAGGGTGCTGTGACCGTGTTAGAGTATGCTGTCAAGTTCAGCAAGTTGTCCATACATGCACACGCCTTAGTTTCCACAGTCAGAGAGCGAGTCTGTCGATCTATCAAGGGGCTCTACTATGGTATTATATTCAACATGGCCCGAGAGTTGGAGACTGATATCCCATATCAGCAATGTGGTAGAGATCGCTCAGAGATCGGAGGGTAAGTAGGGCCGGGAGAGAGAGGATAGAGAGGCCAAGAGGCCTCAAGAATCTGGCATATATAGTGTTCCCCGTGCCCCAGTTGTAGCCCATCGTGATAGAGGCTAGGTAAGTTTCCTAGTTCATTCAGCGCTTCTAGCTTCCAGTCATATTCTGGCTACTTCTAGGTCTCAGGTTGCCCATTATGCATCACCACTATCTATTGCACCTCCTACACAGGGTGCTTTCAGCGGTCAGTTTAGCCGACGAGGCCTGAGCCAGTTTCAGCAAACACGTCCTTCGAGAGCTTGTTTAGAGTGTAGTGATACTCGTCATATAATGAGGGACTGCCCCAGACTCAGGAGGGTGCACCTGCGCCAACTACTTAGGCTCCACGTATTCCACAAGGTCCCCAGACTTCTCAGGCCATGGTTACCGCACCAGTTGCCACTCCACCTGCACAACCAGCTAGGGGTGGAAGTCAGGAGGGTAGGCGTCGCCTTAGAGGGGGAGGCCAGGCTAGATGTTATGCTCTTCCAAGTAGGACGGAGGTGGTTGCAACAGACGCAGTTATCACAGGTATTGTTCTGGTTTGTCATAGAGATGAATCAGTCTTATGTGATCTAGGCCCCACTTATCTATATGTCTCATCTTACTTTGCTCCGTACTTGGGTAAATCTCGTGATTCTTTGAGTTCTCCTGCTTATGTGTCCACACCTGCGGGAGATTCTATTATTATTGACAGTGTGTATCGGTTGTGTTTAGTTGTTCTTAGTGGTTTTGAGACCAGAGTCGACCTATTGTTGCTCAGTATGGTAGATGTTGCTATTATTTTGGGCATGGACTAGTTGTTTCCCTATCATATTATTCTCGATTGTCACGCCAAGATCGTAACACTAGCTATGCCACGATTACCACTGATAGAGTGGAGAGGTGCTTTAGATTACATTCCTAGCAGGGTGGTGTCCTTCCTTAAGGCATAGCGGATGGTTGGGAAGGGGTGTGATGCATATCTAGCCTTTGTGAGGGATGTCAGTGTTGATACTCCTACTGTTGAATCAGTTCTGGTAGTGAAAGACTATCCAGACGTATTTCCAGCAGATCTTCAGGGCAAGCAGCTCGATAGGGATATCAATTTTGGTATTGACTTGTTGCCAGGCACTCAGCCCATTTCTATTCCACTATATCGTATGGCCCTAGCGGAGTTGAAGGAGTTAAAGGAGCAGTTGCAAAAGTTGTTTGACAAGGGTTTCATTAGTCACCTTGGGGTGCTCCGGTCTTGTTTGCGAAGAAGAAGGATTGTTCCATGCATATGTGTATTGATTATCGGCAGTTATATAATGTTACAATGAAGAACAGGTATCCATTGCCAAGCATAGATAACCTATTTGATCAGCTATATGGTGCCAGAGTATTCTCAAAGATTGACTTGCGGTCCGCGTATCATCAGTTAAGATTCGGGATACGGATATTCTAAAGACTGCTTCAGGACTCGGTATGGTCATTACAAGTTCCTAGTGATGTCATTTGGGATGACCAACGCCCAACAGCATTCACGCATTTGATGAATATTTTATTCCAGTCCTATCTTGATTCATTCTTTATTGTGTTTATTGACGACATCTTGGTGTACTCCCAGATCCGGGAGGATCACAAGCAACACCTGAGGATCGTGCTCCAAACCTTAAGAGAAAATAAGTTGTATGCAAAATTTTCAAAGTTTGAATTATGGCTTGATTTGGTGGCATTTTGGGTCATGTGGCGTCAAGTGAGGGGATTAAGGTAGATCCGAAGAAGATTGAAGCAGTGTAGAGTTGGCCTAAACCGTCTTCAGCTATTGAGATCCAGAGTTTTCTTGGTTTGGTAGGGTATTACCGTCGTTTCGTAGAAGGTTTCTCATCTATTCCTACACCTATGACCAGATTGACCTGGAACGGTGCTCTGTTTAGATGGACCGACAAGTGCGAGGAGATCTTTTAAAAGCTCAAGACTGCCTTGACTACAGCCCCAGTATTGGTGTTCCCTACGGGTCCGGGGTTCTACTGTGTACTGTGATGTGCCACGTGTTGGCCTCGGTGCTGGTGTTGATGCAAGACGATAAGATAATTGCCTACGCGTCTAGACAGCTGAAGGCTCATGAGAAGAATTATCCTATCCACGATTTGGAATTAGCAGCAATTATTCATGCCCTGAAGATTTGGTGGCACTATTTGTATGATGTCCCTTGTGAGGTCTATACCGACCACCAGAGTCTATAGCATCTGTTCAAACAGAAGGATCTTAACTTGGGATAGTGGAAGTGGTTAGAGTTGCTTAAGGATTATGATATCACCATTCTATATCATCCCAGAAAAGCCAATGTGGTGACCGATGCCTTGAGCCAAAAGACGGAGAATTTGGGTAGTTTAGCATATCTACCGGCAGCAAAGAGGCCATTTGCATTGGATATTCAGTCCTTGGCCAACCATTTTGTTAGATTGGATGTTTAGGAGCCGAGTCGAGTTCTAGCTTGTTTGGTTTCTCGGTCTTCTCTATATGATCGCATCAGAGGACATCAGTATGACAAGCCCCATTTGCTTGTCCTTAAGGACACAGTACAGTGCGGCGTTGCCAAGGAGGTGTCTATCGAAGGTGACAGTGTGTTGCGGATGCGGGGCCGATTATATGGGCCCAATGTGGATGGGTTACGTGAGTTGATTCTTCAGGAGGCGAGTTCGCGGTACTCCATTTATCCAGGTGCCGCTAAGATGTATCAGGATTTGAGGCAGCACTATTGGTGGAGGAGGATGAAGAAGGACATAGTGGAGTATGTAGCTCGGTGCCTAAATTATCAACAGGTAAAGTATGAGCACCAGAGGCTAGGTGGAATGCTTCAGAGGCTTGAGATTCCAGAGTAGAAATGGGAGCGAGTTACCATAGATTTCATTGTTAGGCTCCCACGGTCTCAAAAAACGTTTAGTTCAATATCGGCAATTGTGGATAGGTTGACCAAGTCGGCTCATTTCATTCCGGTGGTGACTACCTATTCTTCAGAGCAACTGGATCAGGTTTATCTTCACGAGATTGCCCGACTTCATAGCGTGCCGGTATCCATCATCTCTAACCGGGGTACACATTTTACATCGCGCTTCTAGAGAGCCGAACAGCGTGAATTTGGCACACGGTTGAGTTGAGTACAGCATTCCACCCTCAGACGGAAGGACAGTCCGAGCGCACTATTCAGATATTGGAGGATATGCTTCATGCCTGTGTTATGGAGTTTGGGAGTTCGTGGGATCAGTTCTTGCCACTTGCGAAGTTTGCCTACAACAACAACTACCAATCGAGTATTCAAATGGCTCCTTATAAGGCTCTATATGAGAGATGGTGACGTTCCCCAATTGGTTGGTTTGAGCCAGGAGAGGCTAAGTTATTAGGCACGGATTTGGTTCCAGATGCCTTCGAGAAGGTTAAGTTATTCCAGGATTGACTTCGTACAGCCCAATCTAGACAGAAGAGTTATGTGGATCGAAAGGTTCGTGATGTTGCATTCATGGTTGGAGAGCGGGTCTTGCTCTGGGTTTCGCCCATGAAGGGTGTTATGAGGTTTGGGAAGAGGGGCAAGTTGAGCCTTAGTTATATCGGACCTTTTGAGATTCTTGAGAGGATTGGTGAGGTGGCATGCAAGCTTGCATTGCCACCTAGTCTAGCTGCAGTTCATCCGGTATTCCATGTTTCTGTGCTCCAAAAGAATCATGGTGATCCGTCCCATGTGTTAGATTTCAACTCAGTCCAATTGGACAAGGATTTGTCTTATGTTGAGGAGCCGGTGGCCATCTTGGACAGGCTGGTCTGAAAGTTGAGGTCAAAGAGCAATGTTTTAGTGAAGGTTCAGTGGAGGGGTCAACCTGTCGAGGAGGCGGCTTGGGAGACCGAGCATGATATGCATAGCAATTATCCTCATCTTTTCACCACTTCAGGCATGTCTCTACACTCGTTCGAGGACGAACTTTTGTTTCAAGAGGGGGAGGATGTAATGACCCGGCCGGTTGTTTTGAGTACTTCAGCCTTATTCCCCTATTTATTGCCTCCTTTAAGTTGTATTCTAGTTATGTGACTTGCCGGGGTGGTTGATTTTGGTTTTGGGTGAGTTTCGAAGTGAAACGGGACACTTAGTCCCTAAGTTGGAGGCTTAAGTTGAAAGAATTGACCTGAGTTGCACTTTTGTGTAGACAACTCCAGAATGGAGTTTCGATTGTTCCAATGGCTCCGTATGGTTATTTTGGACTTAGTGTGTCTGGATATTAATTTGGAGGTCCATAGGTCATTTCCGCTTGAATTGGCGAAAGTTAGATAGTTGAAGGTTTGGAAGGTTGAGAAGTTTAACCTAAATTTGACTTTATTGATATCGGGATTGAATTCCGATTCCGCAAGTCGGAATAGGTCCATCATGTCATTTATGACTTATGTACAAAATTTGAGGTCAATCGGAGTTGTGTAGGTATGATTCAACGTTAGTTTTGAAAGTCGGATGTTCATAGTTTTAATGGGGTTGAATTGGGTTGCGATTCATAGAATCGATGTTGTCTGATGTGATTTTTGGCCTCGAGTAGGTCTGTTACGTGTTTTGAAACTTGTTGGTGTATTCGGACGGGGTCCTGGGGGCCTCGGCTGTGAATCGGATTGAAATCGGGCTAAGTTTGGACATAGTTGTTTGCTAAGGGACTGTTGTTCTTGTGTCATCGCACCTACGGTGGGAATGGCCGCAGTTGCGGACTCGCTGGTGCAATTGAAGCGTCACAATAGTGGAAAGGGCTAACCCATGTCTGGGGTCGCAGAAGCGGAGACCCTCCGCAGGTGCGGGTGCACAGGTGCGTGCATGTTACGCAGGAGCGGAAGCGCAGGGGCGCGTTATCCTCCGCAGGTGCGCGTTATCCTCTGCAGAAGCGGATTTGAATGGCCTTAGTGGGAACCGCACTGCACCTGTGATGGATTTTCCGCAGGTGTGGTGTCGCAGGTGCGACTATGTACTCGCAGAAGCGAATATCTCTGAGCAGAAAAGGCTAGAAACGATGGTTTATTTCATTTTTCATCTTTTGACCTAGAGAGCTCGGTTTATGGCTATTTTTTGAGGGATTTGCAAGGAAATCATTGGGTGAAGTGATTCTTACTCGAATTTGGCTATTATATATGAATCCATCGTTACTTTTGTCATTTAATTAGTGATTTGAGTTGGAAAATTTTAAAATTTCATAGACAAAATTTTGGAGATTTGAAAGGTGATTTGAGGTCGAATTTGAGTAATTTCAATATGGTTGGACTCGTTATCGAATGAGTGTTCGGATTTTTGTAAGTTTGGTCGGGTTCCGTGACGAGGGCCCGGGGTTGACCTTTTGAGTTGACTTTTTATTTTTCTTTAAAGATTGTAAATTTATTATTCGAAATAATTTTCTTATGGTTTGTATTTATCATATAAAGTTATTTTGGCTTGATTCGAGCCGTTTGGAGTTGGATAATCGCGGAAAAGGCTTACTAGTGGATTGAGTTAACGTGTTTTGAGGTAAGTGTATTGCCTATCTTTGTGTGGGAGAATTACCCCTTAGAATTAGTGTTGTTTTGTGTTAATTGTGGTATGTGGAAGCCGTGTACGCAAGGTGAAGAGTGTGTACACGGGCTAAATGTGGTAATTGATCGGTTATAGCTAAGTTGATCTTTCCATGCCTTTAAGTGAGGTGCCATAACATGGTATATTCGTCATCATTAGTCTATCTTCACATGCTTACTTGACATTGTTGATACTTGTTGTTGATGGTTGATTTTGACCCTCCCTTTTAAAATTAATTTATTCACGCTTAACAATTTACAATAAATACTATAAAAGTATTTTTCTATTAATTAATATCTATTTTTATAAATTAACTAAGTATTAGTATTAATTAATCACTTAATACTATTGTGTAATTACAAATGTATTTACTGTTATAAAAATTGACTTTTGTATATGCATTACATAGGTTTTAAAATTTTACAAAATTACTCTTTAATTTCCAATGAATTAGGTTACTATGTTAATATTTTGAAATTAGTGTTAATAATTCAAAATATGTGTCATTTATAGATATTTGATAAAAATAATTAGTAACATATAAAAATTATAATTTCACTACATTTTTATTGAAATTGTTAAGTTTATTTAAATTGATTAAAAGGGTTAAATACTAGAAGGCTACAATTGCAATTCTTGAATCAAATGTAATTTGGCCATCTTTTAAATTAATTTTGGCCCAAATGCAAGCCCGGGTCCACAAATACCCAACCCTAACAATCCTCCCAATCTCTGTTGGCAATCCTTTCCATTACCTCTCAATCAATCACGAACTGCCACGTCACTCGTCTCCCACATACAAAAAATAAACATAAATCATCTGGGTCGTCCATTTAGATCAACAGTCAACAATTTTAACTCCATTTCCTCTTTAATTTTAAAACCCTTAGAATACTTAATCCTTAGTGTTGGATCAATAAGATCTAACGGACACCAAAACTCCCCATAAAAATTGTGAAATCCCTAAATATCAGTAATCAAATATCTCAACCATAACTCAGAGACAACCAACCCCCATCTCACAAAACCCTAATCGTTTCCCCTTTGAACCGCCGTCCTTCTTTCCCTTTCTTCACTCTTCTCTTGTCTGCCCTAAACTCCATCAATCAACAGATCTTGCACAAATTAGTGCAAGGTCGTAAAATCAATCTCAAATCATCTCGTTTGCCTCCCACATCCACGATTCTCGCGAATCTTTGCCTATTTCATCACCGAAAATCAGAACTCCCAAATCCAAAGCCTAACCTCACAGATGAAACTTCAAATCGCTACTGACCTGTCAAATCCATGGCATGCATGGTTGTTCCTTTTGTTCCTGCACTCTTAGTCCCATTGTTCTTTTTATTTTCGCCGTTCGATCTCAAAACCTTAATTGAAGAAATCAGACCAAAAGGTGAAACTCCAAACTCGCTTGATTTCTTCTTTCGTCCTTTCAAATCAAGGCGAGCAGGAGATGTTAGTCGGCTTCGTCATCAATAAACGACACCCAGAGGTCAAATGCAATGACCTCTGGGTATTAGGGTTCTGACCGGTGGTTCCTTGTGCTTCAACATTCAGCCTTTCATACCTCTCCACTCAGGTAAACTCAAACACTGATTTCCCTTCTATTCTCTCTTATTTTACCCGATTATGCTCACATCATCAACTCATCGTCACTCTTCACTATCCTGGTTTGAATACTGAAACTCTAAGGCCTTAAATGGCACTATAAATAGCAGTCTTCAATGCTCTCATCTAAGATATATCAACTAAGAAACTTAACACTGAACACACTAAGCATAAAAACATTAAGCACATTAGGGGTTTTGGTCTTAGCTTTTCTTAATGTCTTCCTCTCTTTTGTCGAGTTCTTTACTGGTTCAAGCTTGAAGTTTTCTAGGATCTTTGAACAACAAAGGAATTTGTTTGGTCTGTTACCCATAAGAAGGTCAGCACCTTTCTCTCCCTTTTCTTCTGTTCATCTCTCTAAATGATTTAGATACGTTGATGTTATGTTTCTGTAGAATATAGTTATGTTGCATGTGTTTGACATGTTTGATATTTATGTTTTTGTTATTCTGATAACCTTTTATGATCAACTTATTCTATTACCAATTAGGTAAATGACAACTATTGATCTTTGTTCTGAGTTTTCCTACAGTCTCCATGCCTGAATTCTTACATGTTTATGTTCAATACAAACTTCTGTAGTTCTCAGTGACTTACAATAAACTCAACTCTATTTATTGCACTTCTGTATTTTTGTGAGTTCTGGAAGCTAAGTTTACTACCTAATAGTTATTGCTAAGATCAAACCTGAACTTGTTCAAGAGTTATATCTCCTTGCCTCTTAACCTTGAGCCTAAACTTGAAGTGTCTCTGCTTGTGTTTGTTCAATTATTTTACTGAGTTATCACCATAGTCTTTTACTTTGCTTTAGCTATCATTATTTTTGAACCAATCATGCTCATCTAAACTTCATGCTTTTCCTTCACTGATGATTCTGCTGAGATATCATCTTGTTTCTCTAAACCTTATTTGCTTTATGGTTGATTTCATTATTTGATAACCTTAACTGACGTACTCCTGAAAATCCAATATGCCCATATCACCTAACTAAGTTGAACGAATTCAAGTGTTTGGATGCTTCTCTTCTCTGAATCTGCATCCACTGACTCTGAGGGTAATTGCTAGGCTATCACTATAAATTTCTTATGATCATGCTCAATTGTTGTATGCATAGGAAACTATCTCATTTGCATCTAATTGTTTTGTTCTCATGAATCTTTGCTGCATCTATATTTTGTAAGGTTAAACTATTTTTCTCTTCTCACTATTTCATGATGTGTTTGGATAAAGTCAACTAGTAATTGCTGCACAACTAAGCTTGTTTGTTCCATCGTCAGTTGAGATCTCCAGACATATGTGCAATACATCCATGTCCTTAATCTCTTTGAGCCCCTATTGAATTTCTGTAAAGTCTGCATGCATCTAACATAAGCTTATCCTCCATGAAAGTAGGATTTAGACATACTATTATAGTCAAATGATAGTTTTAGGAATTGACGCATGGTCACTCCATACTTACTTATTATGTTAGACCTATGTTTGAATTGAACTTGTTTGATACAATGTTTCAATTTTCTTTCTTCATTTGCATGATCAATTTGGTTCTGTAATATGTATGAGATCACTATCCCACTTACCTTGCTTATAAACAGTTGATTGAATGTTGCTAGCCTCTTTGCTTAACTCTGTAATACCATGTTCTGATTTGAGTGATGCTTAGTCCTCCTTTTTACTGTTAACCTAAAGTTGAACTTGACTCTCAAACCTTATGAAGCTCCTTTGTTGATATTAACTGAACACATTGACTTGCTAATACTGTTAGAAGCATGACCCTGTTGTGACTTCAGAGAGTCCCATATTTGAACATGTGAAAATGTAATTATGATAAGAGTTTAACCCCATGACTTTGATAACCTTTCTGTGGCACTAGCTGACCATGACTGTTTGTTTTAATCTGCCTTGATGTCTTTAAGGTGCCAAGTAATGTTATCAATACCTGTTTGAATATGTTATGCTTTAATGATTCATTTTTGCAATGGTGTGATTATGCAGTATCTTTTTATCTATTTGTATTTTGGACTCAGCCCCTCCCCCTTTAAGTCTCCTTGATATGTGGGTATTAATAGTAATTTGTACTCTCTTGTGTTATTTTCATTAAGAGGAAAGTATATATTTTGTGGTAAGTAAGTCTATTCGGGCTCTCCAATCTAATTCAAAGTCATACTTTAGTACTTATTTTGCATTGGAAGGGCCTCATTGGCATTTAAACCCGTAAGGAAAACGTGTAGTTAGTGATTAAGGGTATTTGGGAGCGGAGTTTGACTTTAGGTTGGGCTGCCCTCCCCGGCACAAGCATTGCCATGGACCTTGAGTCCTGTGGGAACTTTGAAGTGTTGGGGGATCCAAAGGGAGTATCGACCTCGAGTGGGGTTCCCTCCTTAGCTCTTAATTTATTGGCGCATTCAGTTCTTTAAGGGTTTAGTGTTTAATGATAACGAAAGATTTCCAATGTGAATTATTTACTGATCAAAGCCACCACATTAATGTATAATTTCTTATTCTTGATTCAACTATCTGTTTGCGTATTTCTTCTGTACATCAAAGTATTATCTGTAATTAGAATATGTTAAATATATATGGGACATATGTCTAATGACCTTCTTATTTGTTGACATGCATCTATTTGGGCCTCTGAGTTCCTGATGAACTCAGACCCAATTCCAGCCTTATTGAACCGCGTCCAGGAGTCCAAAGTCAGCTGTGTTCGCTTTTCTTTACTGCTGGGCCTACCGTCTTGAGGACGAAGCACAGAGTCCAGTCCTCTTTCACTCAACTCCTTTATCATTATTACTGTCTCGTTATCTTAGTTTACTACTTCTACTAGTTTAGTGTTAGTTGTATTTGTTATGTCTTTATTGTTGTTTTATCTTTTATGTATATAACACTCATATATTAGAACATAAAACCTTATTTCATGCCTTAGTATCATATGAACTTAGGCAAGACTTAAACAACATAGGATTGAAAAGGAAAATCAGTTAGAAGTAGGCCATTAACTCACTAATTATAATTTGCTCGCTAATCATTATGTTTGTCACTCACCCTTCTTTCTTTTAAAGATTCGAAATCCAGAACTTGGTAAAAGATCAGTTCTATTCCAAAAAGTAAAATATTAGATTTCAGCTTCATTTTCAAAAGGAAAATCAGAACTTCGAAGAATTGTCGCCTTTAAGGAATTTTCGGTGAATAACCCCTTTCTTTGACAATCCTCCGAATCTAATGTAATTCTAGATACACTTTCTTACAAAATATCATTTTAGCATTGTGTAAATAACCACCACCCCAAATCAAAGTATTTTCACAATTCAATCCTATTTTATAAACTTATAAAATCTAGACCACTTATATACCAATTTCAAGACGCTTTTAACATCTCTTATAAACCTCTTCATAAACTAATATCCCTTTAGGACCTTGCATTCTTTCTATCAATATCATACTCAAGTATATAGTAAGCAGCATTTCTTATCACTAGTCAAAGCATTTTATAAGTAAATGATCCCAAACTTAGTCTAAATCCTATGAAGCTACCTTGGGTAGATTTTAAGGGGTGCCTAACACCTTCCCTTAGAAGAACAAGAACCCTTACCCATCTCTCACCGGTTAGTAGACTAATACCAAAATGACTTAATAATTAAATAGGTACTCTAGTATACTTTTGAATATTAGGTGGCGATTATCTTTCATCAACAACAGCGAAACCACAAGTTGAATCCTATCTTGACCAGTGCAAAATAGGGTGAAACACTTGTCTTATCTCTTACTTGCTAATTGCTATTACATGCTTAGTTGAAGCAATTATTCTCTTATTTCCTTATTCATTATTTAACTGTTGAGTTCCTTCACTTGAGGTTGTTATTTCTTGAAATATCTTATTGTGGAATTATGTTGTTGAATTTATAAAGGTCGTGATTCACATTGAAGCAAAGTTAGAAACTATTGAAATACCATTCTTGTTGAGATATTCACTTTTGGTTGCTATGTTGAGACTCTCGTGCATATTGTGATTTAGCCATGGGCTATTTATTGTGGAAACATCATTGTTGTTGACTTCTTTGGCAAGTTGTGATTATGGGCACTTTAGGTGCGATTTGTGAATGGGTTATTGATACGCATGCGGTGGTATAAGGTTTCGGGCTGATACGCATGCGGTGAGATACGGTGGGCTTGATATGCGTGTTGCTAGTAAGGGAACTACTTGAAGCCACGCGGTGTGATAAGGTCGGCTAAAACGCGGGTAGCTATTTCGAAAAAAAAAAAATTTAAAACAAAATACAAGACACCCTCGATGGTATAAGGAAAGACTGTGATTTGATTTGTGAAATGAGACTATGAGGGGTACCTCGGCACAAATTTTATCTAAAATAAAGTATTTCATACTTTGAATCTTTTCAAAGCAATCACCTTACAAAAGCTCCACATATCAGTCAACTAACTTGCAATTTTTTTGTAATGTTTCATTTAAAGGTACCACACAAATACAGATATATATATAAGCAAACTTTAGACTACAACTTTTCCTAGTGATTGTGTTGGAAATCCATGAAATTTTAGCAAATGGAAGATAATTATATATAGCTAGAAATAAGGAGCTTCAATGAGAACGAAGAGAATTCGCTATATTGCATTTTGAATTTTTAAGTCCCACAATAGATTCATGTAATGTCAGTTTATTTCATTCGTAAAGAGGAAATGAAAGACAGAAAATCTACATAGTTACAACAATAACTCGTCAAATATTTATCTCAATAATTATAATTTCCATGTTGTATGGTGAAAAGGGAAAAAGAAAGAAGGTGTAACAAACTATAGGTGCGAACTGTATCAAACATTCGGCTCTCCGGTGTTGACATTATGATAGTACGCATTTGTAATTTTCTATTTTCTCTCTTACCTCCGGAGGATGGAAAAGACTAGGAGGATGCAGAAGAAACCAAAGACACAGTCCAACTCATTGAAGAATTTTATCAAACATCTTGGTATCAGTAAATTTTTTATTCAAGGAATCAGATTCATTTCATGAAAATAGAGAGACGAAAGTGGTCGTTAGCTGAAGCGCAAATACCAAATATATGGAAATATACAATACTAAAAATCGTAATGACTCGAATATCTTCAGATTATCAAGAGAGGCATTCTCATTGAGCTTACATAATGCTATTTCCTTAATAACTCTGCAATTGAACAAAATATCAATATAGTCATTTACGACAGAGAAAAACCCAAAATGTGTAATTGGGGTAAAATTAAAGTAAAATAAAACCTGAATTAAGCACAAAAAAAGATACATAATTATTATCTCCTTTATGTTATATTGCAATTATGTGACTTAGGGGTGGTTGGTTTCGGTTTCGAGTGAGTTGTAGAGTGAAATGGGACACTTAGTCCCCCGGTGTGAATCGGATTGAAATTAGGCTAACTTTGGACTTAGTTGTTTGCTCAGGGAGTGTTGTTCTTGTGACATCGCACCTGTGGTGAGAATGACCGAATGTGCGGATTCGCTGGTGCGAGTGAAGCATTGCAAAAGCAAAAAGGGCTAGCCCAGGCCTGGGGTCGCAGAAGCGAAGACCCTCCGCAGGTGCGGGTGCGCAAGTGCGCCCATGTTCCGCTGGAGCGGAAGCGCAGGTGCGCATTATCCTCCGCAGAAGATGATTTGCCTGGCCTTAGTGTTGGTGCGCACCTGCAATAAAGTTTTCCACAGGTATGATAGTGTGCCCGCATAAGCGAACATCGCTGACAGAAAAGGCTAGAGACGAGGGTTTATTTTATTTTTTATTTTTTGACCTAGAGAGCTCGGTTTTGGCGATTGTTCGAGGGTTTTTCAAGGAAATCACTAACTCGGATTGGCTATTATACATGAATCCATCATTATTTTTGTCATTTAATTAATGGTTTGAGTTGAAAATTTTGAATAAAAATTGTGAAACTTTATATACCAAATTTTGAGAATTTGAAAGGCAATTTGAGATCGGATTTGAGTAATTTTAGTATGGTTGGATTCTTTATCGAATGGCTATTCGGATTTTTGTAAGTTTGGTCAGGTTTCGAGACGTGGACCCGGGGTTGACCTTTTGAATTGACTTTTTACTTTCTTTAAGTATTGCAACTTTATTACTCTGAAGTAGTTTCCTATGGTTTGTATTTATGGTATAAAGTTATTTGGCTGAATTTGAGCTATAATCGCAAAAAAACTTACTAGTGGATTGTATTAGCGTGTTTTGAGGTAAGGGTCTTGCCTAACTTTGTGTGGGAGAATTACCCCTTAGAATTAGTGTTGTTTTGTGTAATTTGTGATATGTGGAAGGTGTGTACGTAAAGTGACGAGTGTGCACACGGGCTAAATGTGGTAATGACCGATTTTAGCTATGTAGATTCTTTCTATGCCTTTAACTGAGTTGCCATGACATGTTATATTCATCATCATTAGTCTATCTTCACATGCTTACTTGACATAGTTGATACTTGTCTTATCTCTTACTTGCTAATTGCTATTACATGCTTAGTTGAAGCTATTTTCTCTTATTTCCTTATTCATTATTTAACTGTTGAGTTCCTTCACTTGAGGTTGTTATTTCTTGAAATATCTTATTGTGGAATTATGTTGTTGAAGTTATAAAGACCGTGATTCACGTTGAGACAAAGTTGGAAACTATTGAAATACTATTTTTGTTGAGATATTCACTTTCGGTTGCTATGTTGAGATTATCGTGCATATTGTGATTTAGCCAGCCCAGGCACCAAGCGAGTCGAGCTTGGATCGGAGACTTCAAGGTATACCTGCCGACGTCCGCAAGCCTTGGAGTCACCCTCTATCTTGTTCTATTTTATTTTTCTTTTTTTTTATAGATACTGTTGTATAGGGATGTTCAGTATACTCTTGTAGAACTTGTGACTCGGTATCACCAGATTTTGGGAGTTCTGTTCAGTTGAGTTGCGGAGTCCTTTTTATGGTAGCTATTGGTTAAATTGAAATTTTTTATCATTATCTCAGTTTAATTTCGTATGTATGCTAGGCTTACCTAGTCTTAGAAATTATGTGTCATCACGACATCTTACGAAGAGAAATTGGGATCGTGACAGTGAAATTCACCCATTTTACATTGAATCTCCATTAATAATAAGGACGAATACAAAATACTTTACAAATATCAATAATATAATATGAACGGACCATTCTAGAGTAAATTAAGTCTATTTGGAATAGTATACGAGTAAAGTTGGATATTTCTTTATGTGATATATATTTTCAAAATTGTTTAGCTCATATACACACATCCAAACTTAATTTTATTGACAGCATATCTGATTTTAGCATATATAGATATTCTAAAATGAGAGAAGGGTTAAAACTATTTTACTTTTGAAAATAACCTGTTTTTACGTACGTACGCTGCACGTAGATTTTCAATTTGTTATTTATCGTGTTGAAATATGTATAAAGATCTTATCTTATCTAATACTTCTTTGTAGATGACATTTTTGATGTATGTTCCCTTCTAATGCTTTGGTTGCTTTGTTAAAATCAGAAACCTTATTATCGATATTGATATCCTCTTAAATCTGCAAGTTGTACGTGTGAATAAATATATTATCACAAATACAGCTCAAGATTAGGAATGTTTTGGTCATGTGCTTTAATGAGTACCACTGCAAAATACATACATAGGAAACATTATTTTCCATCAAATTTTAAAAAGGTATTCTTTATTTTTTTGGAGTTGAAAGTCGAATTCCGAAAATAAATATATATTTGGTAGCATATTGGCCTACCATGATTTCTTCATGCATGACGTTATCAAAACAGATACATTTCATCCTTATACTATTACCTAAATCATTTGAAAATATAAATTCCTCAGCAACATGATAGTTGCATTTTTCTTTAAAGTTCTTTATAGGGTAAATCATTTTATTTTTATTTGGTAAATGCATACATAAACACTGACATATATAAGATATAATAAATGTGATAATGAACCTATGTGTTGGATGACTATTTGGACTAAAGTATTTAAGTAATCTTTATAATAATAATTGTTGACCATCTTCTAACATGTCAAAATTAAAAAATATTTCGCTTTCATTAGGAAACTTAATAATCAACATCTTAATTAGTTGACCGACAATTCGTTTTTGCTAGCTATAATAATGTTTTATGTATTGTATTTTGCACATTTATTTTTAGTGAATGTTAAAAATACTTTTATAGTTAAGCAT
Source organism: Nicotiana obtusifolia (assembly GCA_002018475.1). Taxonomy (NCBI): domain Eukaryota; kingdom Viridiplantae; phylum Streptophyta; class Magnoliopsida; order Solanales; family Solanaceae; genus Nicotiana; species Nicotiana obtusifolia. Next base: position 29,961 of record MCJB01048914.1, read on the forward strand.
TCTTTAATATCAATTAATATTGGGCTTGACAAATATTTTTTCAAAAGGACCAATAATTATCACTTATTGTATGATCTTCTTCATTTTACACGACGCAAGCAATTACCTAATATTGGATTCATTCTTGCTCTCGTATTTTTTGTTTGCTGAATTCTTTTTATTTCAATAGGTATGATCCACCAAGCTTGCATTTTTATATTGCTTTATCGCAGATTATTAATTTTATTTTTCTAAATAAATTATCACCACCTCTCTATGTGACATATTAATGATGATCGTCTTTATTAATTAAAGAGGCCGTATAATCCCATGCTAAAATTTCTACTACTATATCACTTGTCGTTGTTGCTCAAGTTATCTTGCCTATTGATCTGATAATTTCAAGTAATGTAGAGTTTTTAAATATTTTTGTTGTTCCTCCAAGTCCATCTAAAAAGAACAGTCATGTGATATCAGAATCATCTTTTTGCAATATAGATTTAAAAGCTTGATCTTCTTCAAAATTTAATTTCGAATATATATTAAAATCTTTAAGTACTTTTGTAGACTCTTCTTTAATGATTTCTATATATTCTGATGCAACAGTCATAATTCCACTAAAATCATGTTTTTCCAAAGTACTTTTTTATCAATATTTTTTAACAGTGCTCTTACCCATGATCTTTAAGAAATAAATAACATATTTCAGTGAGCATTGTAGTTGGTATCAGTTGAGCTGTCATGTATCCTGTTAAAGTCATCTGACAAATCTTCATAATATGTATCCTACAGGTTTTAATATCAATTGGTTTGTCATACACAAATATAGTTGCAAACAAATTTTGTAGAGCTAATGGCATTTTGGAAAACGTTGTCTCAAGTAAGCAGTCAAAAATGTTATTACATGTTTCTGATAACTCTCTTTCTTTTGCTGCTCCGTTGGATGCTTTACATTTTTCTCCATTAATAATAAGTTTTCAAACAGAGGGGTCCTCTAAACATAATTCAAGAATAATCTCAAATAATATCTTTTAGTTTTTGTAGGATTAGCTGCACATACATAGATCAAATTTACAAAAGATATTAAAAAAGTTTAGTCTAAATGCTGAATTGTGCTTACCAGTAGCAATTTGATCGATTACATATCTTTGTTAGGAAAAATAATACTGTATAGTCGTTCTCAAAATAATGCATTATATATGTTATATATAAATTTTATACACTTTTTCAGCTACCGAATGTAAATAATTTCCGGTGTGGGCTAAAAGTGAAAAAAGCCATTATTTTCTTTTATTCATATCTTCGACTAAGGGTTAGAATTCTTTGTATTAGTATATTCGTGCTTTATTGTCTAGTGAGAGCATCTTAAACTACTCAATGAGCAGGATGTTTACCCGCAAAACGGTACAGTTGAATTTATACGTGGTTTCTAGACAAGTGAACAAATTTGATCCTGGAATAATATAATAATCGAAGAAATACACAATACTTAGCCTTAGAATGTAGATGAAATAGCAAAGATGTTGATTCCATGAACACGGTTTCCAAGCACAGTAGTGATGAGATCAAAAAGCAAGAAAGTAAAATTGTATAAAGCTTTGTATAGAATATAGTATAAGTTCTTGCCAGAAAATTTGTGTCCATTACAATGATAACTAAGCTCACTATTTATAGCTATGCCTAGGGAGAAAGGTCCTAGGGCCATGTCCTCCTTTAATGCCAATTATGAGGGTTATTGATGAAGATATAACGTTGAACATAAATGCCAAATTTTCTGTAACGGACCGTTGCTCTTAATACTGTAGAATATTCCTTAGTAAATGCTACCAGGCGTAGAGCATTTAATACACTTTTATAAACGTTATCCATTCCCTTGACAAGCGCAGTGGCTGCGTTCGATCCTCCGCCATCCCATCTTGGATTCCACGTGTTCTCCGTTTAGTTAGCCACAATGTCATATCATATTTTACCCTATACAGATAGTCCTCCTACTTTCCGGTGACATAACTTTGTGTTACCGAGAAGTTGGTAGAAACACCTTTTTGGCGGGAATTACTATAATTTCCTCTGAAGGTCTCTGACAGTTGATTAGATGCACATCTCTCCGCATTTAATGCCCCGAACATGCGTCATCCCATGATTCGGCACAGCTTTTGCCGATTATCGAGGTAATCATGGCCATGAATTTAGCCGCCAAAATATTACTTATACGCAACCTTCTTTTCCTTTGCATTTCACAACTGCTTGAGCTTCTAATTTGCATCATTGTTTTCCATCCTTTCTCTAATTTTTCTTCAAACACAAACTCTTTTTCTTCTTCTTTTCTAATGGCTTCTTCCTCCAAACGTGGTGGTTCTACAAAGAATAAGAACAAAACAGAGGATTCCGTTCCTCCAACAGTGGATTTCGTCATCCCAAGAAGGCTTAGTACTTTGAAGGATTTTAAAGAGAAATTTTCTACTACTAACCCTCGTACATAGGCTGTTAGTAGGTACCCTTCTTCTATTCACCCTTCTAGTATTCCTGCTGTGAAGGAGGACTACCGCTGCAATGAGTTGGAAATTATCGCTCCCGATCTATCGGAGCGAGTGACCCTTCTCAAGGAAGATTTTACATACTTCTTCACGTACCCATTTACTTTGGGTGGGTTTTCTTTGAGCGGAGAGCTTGATTCCGTGATTGCGGAGTTTTGCCTTCGCTACCTAGTATGTTTGGCACAAGTAAGTCCTTCAGTGTGGAGGATGATCGCCTGCCTCTGACGCTTTTACCAAGAAACTGGAGAGGAGCTAACCTTAGCTCGTGTGATGAATCTCTATTCCTCCAAAATCTTCCGCGGGGGATTGATAAACCTTTGCAAGCGTGGCCACCATGCTTTGTTGTCTAGCAAGGGTGATGACAACGACCCTGGTTGGATGGAACAGTTCGTTGCAGTTGCCACCAACAACATCATTCCGACAACGGCTTCATCCTTTCCGATTGCTTGGAACCGCACTCGTAAGTTCTTTGTATAATATTCCTCTTACTAGATATTCTTCTATGGTCGTATCATCTATTCACCCTTCACATGTTTCAGCAACTCAATGGTTCTCACTGGTGGTGGAAGGTTTGACCTGGTGGGTTCAGAAGATCTTGGACGTCACAACGTCCGAAACTCGTTCGTAGAAAGAACTGGCTCTTAAATAAGGGTGGAAGGCCAAAAATCATGGTAACTCTAATTTACCTTGCTTCCATTTTTGCATATGAAGAACTTGGTTGAACCCTTCTAACTTTGTTCATGGAATTAGGTCTACATGCGGGCTCTGTTGCTATCCCCGAGGATGACGTTCTAGCTGATATTGCTGATGCAGCGATGTTGCTTCAGGAAGCACTTAAATCGAACAGGAATCTCCGGCCCTGTTTCGGGTGCAAATACCTCTTTACGAAGTCCCCCGCCGGAGGATAAACAAACAAAGAGAAGACGTTCCTCCGCGGTTAGGAAAAAGAATAAAAGGGCAAAGATTGATGCCCCCGAGTCATCTCCGGTGGCGATGATGACTGGTCCTCCTTCCGGGCCGGTCATAGACACTATGATGATCGATGATGATGAAGAAGCTGGTGATGAGGGAGCTTCTTTACATAGAAGGTGATGATCCTCATCATCTCAACAGGATGCTCGACCTGTTGAGATAATTGCACCAACTGAAGGCGAAGTCTCAGCACTTTGGGGAGAATCTGATTTAATAGAATATGCCAACTCCCATTTTCGGGCCCCAATTGCTGTAACCGGTGCTGCGGGGCTGAGTACCTAGTCCTTGTAGTCTTTGGTTGGCGAGCATTCAACAACCGGCACTACATTTGATGCAGCTGCTTCTCATCCTTCAACTCTATCAACTGCATCTCCACCTTCACCAACACCAACAACTGCTACATCACTTCTATCTTCATCCACACTTTCACCAGCAGTTGCTACATCACCTCCATTGGCCGCGCCTGACCATGAAGATGGTGTTCCTCTTCCACAGTCCCCAATTCATGGGAATTTGGGGCAAAATTATGTTGCCCCTTCTGAAGATCCTCAAAGGAGGAGGAATGTTACTCTTTAGGTCTCTACCGGATGCAACTTGCTATCCCGGCTGGTGGAGATTGCTAATTATCTGAAGCCTTTGGCTTCAGAAAAGGACTGGGAAAAAATTCAAGCACTATTGGGAGAGTGCTTGTTGTACAATTCCATGCACAAAGCTACAGCGGTACATTCTTTTCTTCCTTCGTTACTTCTTCTATTTTAGAATAAATGTCTAAGTTTTACTTCTTCTTTTTTTGTAGGCCAACTTTCTTGCTTCTAAGGGCCTTTAAAGGTTGATTCGTGATAAGGAAGAATTACTTTTGAACGGGATCAACTTTTGGCAGAATGGGACCAGACTGTTCTCCGCCTCTCGGAACTGGAAACTCAGAGCTACTGAGGTCGTTGTTTTGGAGGCTTATTTGCAGCAAAGCGAGCAGGAAATGATAAGATTTAGCCAAGAAATTGGGCCGCTGAGGGTTAAATTTGAGGAGGCCAAGGCCAAACGGGCAGAAGTTCAGAACGTCGTTTTTGCTGCAACCGACCATGAGGGTGCCTCCGCTGAAAGAGTGATTAACTTGGAGGCAGCTTGAACTCCAAAAGTGAATAGCTTGCTGCTGCGGAAGCGAAACATGCCCAGATAGAACACAAGTACAGGAAAACTATTGAGCATAATAGGCTCTTTAGTTCAACTGTCCGTGAGCTCGACGTCAGCCTCAAATCTACTTGATCCGCCTCGGAAAACCTTTCCGTCGAGGTTACCCAACTCAAAGAAGAATTTAAGCGCCAAGCGGCTTCCCTCATTGTTGAAAAAACTTATTCCATGTATAGCATGAGGGTAAAAACCTTGGAAGAGGCAAAATCTGGTATCATTGATGTTGATGCCGAAATTACTAAGGCTAGATAGCTTGAGTTGGCTGCAAAAAATGGACTCCCGGCACAGTCTGATGCTCCGAGTTCTTCCGATTCTGGTTTCAAATTTTCAGAAACTGAAGAAGGATCTGAATGCGATGAGGCCGAAGACCAAACTGGGAAAAGCGTTGAGCCATCAGCGAAACCACCTACTCTTCCCGGCAATGGAGATACTTCTCTTCCTTTTGGTTTAGGAGGCGCTATAGTTTAGCTTTTTCTACTGGTTGGTGCTCTTAAAGAGGACGTCTCCTATTCATTACTGCACTAACATTTGAAGTACTTGTTTAACTTTCAAATGACAAAATCAGCCCATCGCTCAGACAAGAAACAAGATAAAAGCAAAAGAATTTTATTTTATTCTTTCTATTTTCAGAAATTACATAAGCATTTTGCTATGTAGAAAACAAATTGCCATTACTTGTGGCTATCTTGAACAGCTTGTTTCTACAGGGGTGGTTGCGCAGTCTCTGGTCCCGAAGATGCATTTTGTTTTCGAGTTTTCATTCCCGGTTGACGTGGCAGTCATTGTTGCTGTATCCTCATATCA